>JAPFBL010000732.1:0-15000 GCA_026182355.1 Hermatobates lingyangjiaoensis
CCTAATTTATTTTTTTATTTTATTTTAATTCTTGTTTTTAATTACAAATTTTTAAACCAAAAAATTTAATTTCCTGGATTGTTTCATTTTACCTAGGATAATAATTTAATTATTTTTTTTAATTCTGATTTTTTCCTTTGAATTTTTCCAAAATTAGTTCTTTGGTTCCAATTTAACTTAATTTCAATTTTCTTATATTTTTTATTAAGCCAAAAGGTCATATTTGTTTCCTTTTTTTTTATCTTGAAATTAAAAATTATTAGGTTTTGGTTATTATTTATTCTTTTTAATTTTCATTTCTTTCAATTTTTTTTTATTTAATACTAAAAAGTTTCAAAGTCTTACCATTTCCTTATTTTTTAAAATTCCCTGGTTTAATTAAAATAGTTAATTTTGGTGTTTTTTTGGAAAATTTTTTTTGGTAAAAATTTTTTTTAAAATTTTTTTTTTTTTTTGAAAAAGGGTTTGTTTGAACTGGTTGATTTTTTTTTTGAAACGGTTGAAACCAAAATTTAGAGACTGTAAGTATGTTCTTTTGATTTCTCTATGTTTTTTGTCTATATTGAACTCTATATATATTTCTTGATTATAACTGAAATGGGAGCCAAGTAACAAATGAGCCATACTCAACGACTATAATACAATGTTGAGGATGAATTCTATGGACTCTCTGTGTAAAAAATTAAATCATATATATTGTCTTGATTATAACTGAAATGGGTGTGCCAAGTAACAAATGAGCCAAACTTTTCAGCTATAAATAGCACATACTTATAGATACTTTAACAATATCTGTACAGCTTCAATAAAGATATTGCGAAATAATGTTATAAAGTTATCTTTATTTTAACAATTAAAATAGCTGTATATATCTTGAAAGCTTCAGCTATTTTTATTAAAATCTTGTAAAAAAAATTTAACAATAACCCATGATGGAAGTGATTATCAATGAATGAATAGATTGAATTCATGGTTTAAATTTATAGATGAAGTAAATTCATGGATCCGCCTTGTAAGAGTTCTTCTCTTATTCATACATGAATAGGTTTTGTATAAAGAATGGTTTTCTCTTTTAGTGGTTTACTTAAAAGATATGACCATTGACCTTTTCCTCTTCTTTCTATTGACCTTAACTAGAAGATAATAAAAAGCTTTTTAAACTCGACGAAAAGATCTATTGTTGTGTGTTTTTTATTTTTTATTTTTGAAGGAAGCCCCCCAAAAGGTCATAAAGGACACTGTAAGGGAATAATCGTCTTAATGACAGTCATCTTAGCTCAAGGTGGAGAGAGAGAGAGTGAGAGGGAGAGAGTTTGACTGAGAGAGAGAGAGAGAGAGAGAACAGCTGACAAGTCGTGACTCAGCAGTCACAAAGCATTTCATTGCTATCATGCGTCACTTTTATTTTATTTGTCATTCTTTTTAATGAGTTACTGATAGCTCGTGCTTCTACAAACCTTAGATGTATACCGACATTCCAAGGTACCTTAATACCCATATAGTTCTTAAACTATAGTTCTATACTGTAAAATAATCTATTATACTGTAATATAGTATCAGAAAATACAATATATTCAATAATTAAACAAAAAAACTTCATAATATAAACGATTTAATTTTATATATTATAAATTTTTATAACGAAGTAAAAAACGAAGAAGGGTAACACACAGAGTGAAGAAACTTTTTTTTTTTATTGTTTTAAATGATCCCCTAGCGCGTGATAACGTCAGCCGTTTACCGGCTTTTTGTTTGATCGGTGATTCACAGATTCTATATTGGGAGTGCTAAATTTTGCGTAACTCAAGTGCATTTCGAGTAGGGATCTTTAACGAGTATCTGACATCGTAGAGGCTCGAGACAGACGGCTTAAGGTCCTCTCCGAGAGACGACGTACTCAGAATTATAAATTGAGGGCCATGTAGGGATCGAACCCGAGACTACAATCCCAGAGGCGAATACGTTAACCACTGAGCTAACCTGGCTCCACTTTTATAAACCTTAGATGTATACCGACATTCCAAGGTACCTTAATACCCATGCAGTTCTTAAACTATAGTTATATACTGTAAAATAATCTATTATACTGTAATATAGTATCAGAAAATACAGTACCATATATTCAATAATTAAACAAAAATACTTCCTAATATAAACGATTTAATTTTCTATTTTATAATAATGTCTAACCAAGTCAAAAACGAAGAAGGGGGGTAACGTATTGTAATAGCATATGCTTGTGGTTCTTTTCGAATATATTGGATATCGAAAGTAACCATAAGATACTTATGATGGAGTCAGACCTGCTGATTTGGTTTTACGAAGAGGAATTGTTTTCTTTGAAAGATCTTAGTCTAGTTCTGATTTTTTATTGTGGTATTTACGTTGATATATATATATATAATTATATCAATGATCAAACCACAATAAGAAATGGGAAAACAAGACTAAGATCTTTCAACCGTAACAAGCGGTCAGAGTCAAGAGTCGAAGACCCCTTGTTTCGGTTGAAAGATCTTAGTCTTGTTTTCCCATTTCTTATTGTGGTTTGATCATTGATTGTTATTTCACGTGTTTATGTGAAATATTTTTTTATATATATATATAGTTTAATGTCCATAAAGAAACATAGAGAAATTAAAAATACACACTTACAGTCTCTAATTTTCGGTTGAACCGTCTTCAGGAGAGATAAGGGAGGGTTGGGTCTCCAACCGTCTCTGTACCAGTGCGCTTGGTTTCCCTCTCTTATCTCTCCTGAAGACAGTTCAACCGAAAATTAGAGACTGTAAGTGTGTGTTATTAATTTCTCTATGTTTCTTTATGTACATTGAACTGTATTTGTCCATTTCGGATAGTATTTTCATCGACAAAGTGTATATATATATATATATACACTAGATCAAAATCGAAAGGAATAACACACAAAATAAAGAAACACAATTAAAAACTCAAATTTTTGGGTAATCCATCTTCAGGAGAAAAGGGAAAGAGAGACCAAGCACGTTGTAGAGTTTGTGTTTCCTTACTCTGTGTGTTACTCTTCTCTAATGTTTGAACTTACAGTCTCTAATTTTCGGTTGAACAGTCTTCAATACTATTGAATAGAATAGTGTTCGATACTATTTTGTCCAGTTTGATCCGTCTTTACGATTTTTTTATGTAAATAATATTTTCTTATTTCGACCACAAATATTCAACACTATTTTTTTCTCTTTATCGGAGGTTTGGTCCAGCGTTAAAAACTTCTCTATAAATCACCTTTAAGCCAACGTTTCGTTTATATTTGTAAACTTCTTCAGAACTTGGTATTATTCTATTAAAAAAAAAAAATACAGCACTGGTATCAATGGCGTAGCACCCCTCCACTATTTTTGCCCCCCCCCCCCCCATGATAATCCTTTAACTCTCTCCCCCCTCCCTATTTGGCCGATGATAATCCTTTAACTCCCCCTCCTCCCACCCTCTTTGTTCGATGATAATCCTTTAACCCCCCCCCCTCCCTCTTTGTTCGATGATAATCCGTTAACTCCCCCCCCCCTCCCTCTTTGGCCGATGATAATCTGTTAACCTTCAGAATTATATAAAATCCACAAAATATTTATTTTCATGGAATTACAATCAATGATCTAATATTAAACTACTGTTATTAGTCACAGACTTTCATCTTGTTACAAGTACTTGTATACATATATATAGTCATCATCAAAGAAAACCAAAAATTTTTCAAAACAAAAACGTATAATTCAAATCATAAAAAAAATTGTTAAATTAACGGGCTACACAAAAAAATACAATAAACTTTCAAACCCTCTTAAAAAAAAAAATCTATTTTATGAAAAATTTAAAATAAATCTTATTTTTAATTTGCAAATATTACAGTTGAAAAATCCGGTAATTTTTTGAGCTTTGTTTTGCGTGCCTTTGTTTGCGGTTATATAACCTTCCTGTATTTCCTGTCTGTAATGTTGTTTATTGGTCATAGTTTAATATCATGAGTGCTGTGAATATCGTAATAAATTTAACGCTAAGTCATTCCTTTTTCTTTTTTCTTATTGTATGATGTTTGGAGAAGAAATGTGAATAATATTATAAATACTTCCTTCTGTAAGGTAATAAAATTGTATCTTTTGTTTTGTTTTTTTTTTTTACTTGCATATCATGTTTTTGTTTTGTGGTCTTTTATATTCTGTAGAAAGTACTCTTCCATAGTTATTTACAGTGTTATTAATCTCAATAAATTGTTCAGTTCTGATAATAATAATAATAATAATAATAATAATAATAATAATAATAATAATAAGGTATTGTTTTCTTAACGACAAATTACTAATAAACACTTTTTTTCTTCCTCTCGGAATTTGGTCACGGTTCATATATGGAATCACCTTTTTGACAACGTTTCGTCTTTATTTTAAAGCATGTAATGACAGATAACGGTTTAGTTGGTTCGGTATTAGAAGCTAGCCTTGAGTAAGTAAGTTTTTTGAATTTGTTATGATGATTGTAAAGTAGATATGACAAATGTCCATTGTTTTTTTGTTAGTTTATAGCTTATGAGTTTATGAGGATATCTTAAAATAAAAACGTTGGTGAAAAGGTGATTCCAAAATATTAACCCTGACAAAATTGCAAGAAGAAAAAAAAAGTGTTTAATAATAATAATAATAATAATGCTATAAATACTTCCTTCTATAAAACCGTAAATTGCATATTTTGTTTGGTTTGATAAAATTTTCTCATATTTTGTTTTTGTTTTCTACAAATTTTTCAGATTAATCTACAATAATTAAAATTTACTTTTAAAACAATCCGTGTTTAATTTTAATAATCCAAGATTAATTTAAAATGATCAAGTTTAATTTTAAAAATCCAAGTTATTTTAAAATGATCCAAGTATAATTTTAAAAATCCAAGTTATTTTAAAATAATCCAAGTTTTTGTAATAATCCCTTCATACAACTTTTTCGGGTTAATTTGAAATAATCCAAGTTTAAATTAAACCTTAGTGCAGTAGATATGTATATACAAGTTGGCAAACTTGTTTTAACTATAAATTTAAAGAATATTAAATTAAACTTGGATAATTTTAATTTAAGCTTGGATTATTATAAATTAAATTTGGATTATTTTAAATTAACCCGAAAATTACCAAATAGTCAAAATATAAACAAACAGGTAATAAAGCAAACCTTATCTATTATGAAGAGGCTTATAACTAACAGGTCTGTAGTCAAGACCTTGCCGTTGCGTCTACAACGTGCCTGGTCTCCCATTCTCTTTTCTCCTGAAGACGGACTATCCGAAAATTTTGAGTCTGTAAGTGTGTTTCCTTACTCTGTGTGTTACTTTTCTCGAATATTGAACTCGTGTATATATATATACACTTTTTTGTTGAAAATACGATCCGAAACGGACAAATATAGCTGAATAATAGAAAAAGAAACTTAAAGAGATCAAAAGCACACACATACAGTCTCTCAATTTTCGGTTTGAACCGTCTTCAGGAGAGATAAGAGAGGGAAAGCAAGCGCCCTGGTTTAGAGATGGTTGGAGACCGTGAAGACTCTGAACCAGTGCAGTTGGTTTCCCTCTCTTATCTCTCCTGAAGACGGTTCAAACCGAAAATAGAGACTGTAAGTGTGTGCTTTTGATTTCTCTATGTTTCTTTTTCTAAATTGAACTGTATATATATATTCTATGTTTTGTTATTGAGGGCTAGGTCAAATAGTAGAAAATAAACTCCTTCCTAGGCCGACGTTTCGATGTATTTGTACATCATCTGCAGGGCTAAAATTAGAGTAAGAACTATAATACATTTACTAAAAACAATCTACAACTCACAGAGAACTAACACAAATTTTTGAGACCAACAGATACATAAAAAAATGTTATTTTATAATCAGAGTTGTTGAGTACACATCTATTTCAAAGTATCAGACAAAAGGAAATTAGTTTTACCTTGGAAAGTGTGCTAATGGTTATTTAAGTTACATGAGAATTAATTAGTTATAAATACGAAAAACACTACTTTGTTATAGTCATTTATCATTTCAACAAACAGGGAGGGTGAACATATATATATATATATATATATATATATATATATATATATATTCACTGATAAAACGAAATACGATCCAAACTGGACACAGTACGAGTTCGAGATTAACAAGGAGCAATACACAAAGTAGGGAAACACATTTACAGAATCAAATTTTCGGGTAATCCGTCTTCAGGAGAAAAGAGAATGGGAGACCATGCACGTTGTAGACGCACCTGCAAGTAAGTAACCCATTGGGTTGCCGGGTTGGTTACTTGCCGTTGCGTCTACAACGTGCTTGGTCTCCCATTCTCTTTTCTCCTGAAGACGGATTACCCGAAAATTTGAGTCTGTAAGTGTGTTTCCCTACTTTGTGTGTTGCTCTTTGTTAATCTCGAACTCGTATATATATATATATATATATAATATATATATATAAAATAAATTCAAAACGAAGGAAACACACAGAAAGACACAGACATAACTCACATCGATATTTCGACCATCGTCGTCATCAGGAGGTGCGAAGAGCGAAGAGTCCCGCAGGAAGGCAGGGCGGTACTCTGTCTTCCTGCGGGACTCTTCGCTCTTCGCACCTCCTGATGACGACGATGGTCGAAATATCGATGTGAGTTATGTCTGTGTCTTTCTGTGTGTTTCCTTCGTTTTGAATTTATTTTATTTTAAAAAAGTCCGCTGGACCGTTTCTTTTAATTGTATATATATATACTCACCACACATACACACATACAGACTGTACAGTCATTTTTTTATGTATATGGATAAAAAGGAACACATTATTATTATTATTATTTAGAAAATTTAGAATGAATAATGATATTAGCAAGTTAAAATTGAAGTAAGTGTTTTATTTGATAGAGTGCTAAATGGAATTAATCAGGGCATGAGATACAGCTCGCAGTGACGTTATGTTTATGATTTCGTGTTTTTATTGCTTGTCGCTGTATTAGGAGTGTTAATACTACTAAAACAAACGCTTTGTCTTTCGAGAAATGCTAAGTCATTTGATCTGCACGGATATTATATTACCATTGACTGACTGACTCACCAAGATAATCGACTATGTAAACTTACTCCAACCATTGTAGACAGCTGACCCGACTGACTTCGCTAAAGTTGTCAAATGAATATCACTTTACCTTTTTGCTAAGCCTTCGTTTCCTATTTAATTATTAACAAAATAATTAAATTAACCCGACAGACTCTAAAACCTGCCTTACCCTAAAAATACCATATTCAAGCAGGAATAAGTAAGGTAAATAATCTGTGGTGGCCTACACTCAACTTTACTATAAGTAAACTTAATATCAAACTCGTTAACAACCAACTTATGCTTTTTTTTTTTTTTTGCTTAAACAATTCCCCTGGCTGGTGTTGACGCCTGTAAAACTTTCGGGCAATAATATTTTCCAAATATTTTCTAATCAATACAACTTATCATTTGTTTGTTTGTTTGTTTGTTTGTTTGTTTGTTTGTTTGTTTGTTTGTTTGTTTGTTTAAACCGATTCTTTAGCGGGTGATAAGGCTTTTTGTTTGATCAGTAATTCTACAGATTCTACATTGGGAGTCTTAAATTTTGCCCAAACTCAAGTGTATTTCAAGTAGGGATTTTTAACGAGTACCTGATATCGTACAGACTCGGGGCCGACGGTTTAACATCGTCTCGACGCGAGGCTGGCGTCTGGAAATGAGTTCATCGACCACTGGACGACTCAAGTGCTCACAGGGCATGGGTACTTCCGAAGTTATTTACACCGCTTGAAAGCGAATGGAAGATCCTACATGTCTCTGTGGGTGGAGCCCTGAGACAGTCCAGCATGTGATTATGACTATGTGCCCCAGATATGACTATGAAAGGACAAAGGTCGAGGCGATAGTTGGAAAAGAGGCAAGCGAGCTTTACGAGGTATCGTTCAAACGTAAAAACGTGAAGGCATACCTCGAGTTCATCCACGAGGTGGGCAGGAAAAAGAGAGCCATTGCAACCCAGCGTTAAAATGTTTGGTAGTGAGGTAAATGAGCCACCTTATACCAGGATTATGACTGCCGTTTTTGTTGTTTTCGCCCCCCCTGGTACAATTGCGTGAATTAGTTAATTTAATTTTTGGTCTAATGCGCGACGTAGAATCGTGGTGCCCGCCTCCGTGAGGTCCACCTCGGACACCCCAAGTTTTGGGTGGCAAAACTTGAAGGTGACAAAAAGGGCAAGACGTTAAATCGTCGGCCTGATTTGATAGTTTGGTGTAATGGCTGGAAAGCTAAGGTGCACAGCGATCAAAACAGGTTTAACATCGTCACCGAGTGACGACGAACTGAGATTTATTCACCTCCAGGTGAGGATTATTATTTATTTCCTCGATTATTTATAAATCGAGGGCCAGGTGGGGATTGAACTCCAGACTACCAGCCCCAGAGCCCAGTACGTTATCCACTGATCTAACCTGGGGCCCCTCTTTGTTTGATAAGTCAAACACTTGTTTGACAACCATTCATCCCACCATGGAATACATCAGAATATATATCGTATGTTAGGTTAGGTTGCAGTGGCAGTCCCACAAGGGAACACACGTAGGCCAAGCATTGGCCCTTTGTGATACCACATAATAAAGATTGATTCTACAGTGGGAGTCCTAAATTTTGCCTAACTCAAATGTATTTAGAGTTAGAGGGATCTTTAACGAGTACCTGACATCGTACAGCCTCGGGACCGACGGTTTAACGTCCTTCTCGGAGGGACGACGTGCTCAGATTTATTCATCTCCCGCGTGAATAAATCGAGGGCCAGGTGAGGATCGAACCCCGGTCCTATCAGTTCTGAGGTGAGCACGTAACCACTGAGCTAGCCTGGCCCCGTATATTGGGGTAAATTTTTGTACATTTAAAATATATTTAAATTTATTCTTCTAATATATCTTAACTCATTAGAACATTTCAAAATCCTTTTAAAATAAACCTTTAATTACGAGTAACAATTTTATTTCACTTAAAACATTCCTAAGTCAATGTAAATAAATGCAAACAAATCCAACCAGTGGGGCAGTGATTCATGTTATTGATAGTAGAGACAACAGTAATCCCTCGCTAGTTTGCGGTTCAGTGTTTCTGAAATGTTCGCGGGGTTCTGATGTTCAATTAAAAATTAAGAAATATGAAAAAAATATTCAACTGTAATTGCAGTAAAAAATAAAAAAAAAATACAACTCGTAATGAAGAAGTACAGTACAGTGGAACCTCTACATACGAGATTAATTCGTTCCCGGATCGTGCTCGTATCTAGAATTTCTCGTATCTAGAGCGAATTTTTCCCATAAGAAATAACTGAAAACCAATTAATTTGTTCCCGGCCTTCCAAAATCATTCAAGTTAACCCTAAATAACTATGAACACATCTTCCTGATTACTAAAAACACATTCAAATAGTGACTGAACATAAAAATACAGTAATAAGATAAATAAGATGATATTAACGAAATAAAATGCGAGTTTATTAAGAGCATTTATTATGAGCACTTCCACTTAAAATTAAAGTTAACTTTATGAAAAACTAAATTTTTTTACGGCACTAATTTATTTATGCACTTTTTTTGCTTTTTTACATTACTGTATCAGTTTTTACTTTTCTTCGCTTTCTTTTGCCCTTTTAGCTGGACTCGTAACACTTTCACTTTCTGGGAATTCTCGTAACTTGGATTTTCTCTCGTATGTAGAGCAAGATTTTTGCTCGAAAGACCTCTCGTATCTCGAGTTTCTCGTAAGTAGAGTAGCTCGTATGTAGAGGTTCCTCTGTAGTTAGTACTAGAGAAGAAGATATATAGGACTTGTACGATCGTACTTCTTGTACGATCGAAATAGTACGATGCTGGGTCAAAATATATTCTACAGCATTAAATTAAAGGTTTATAAAAGCTATTAAAAAATATTCAATAAAGACTAAAAATTAATGAAAAATTCTAATGTAGTGCAATCTGTTATTATGTGGTATTTACTCATTGTAGGGTAAAAATCTAATGAAATGGTCTCCACATATAAAACTTTTAATGATATAAACAACGCGTTTCGAACAAGTAGTGTTCTTCTTCAGGCATTAACTAAAAAATACAATGACACCAGAGAGTTATCTATAGTACAAAGTAAATAAGTACAAAAATTAATATAAAATAAAATAAGGCAGAAAGTACGAACCTAAGGGTGAGTGCCTCTGAATAAGACAGTCTTATTCAGAGGCACTCACCCTTAGGTTCGTACTTTCTGCCTTATTGTCCATTCCATTTCCAGTCAGTCTTATTCAGAGGCACTCACCCTTAGGTTCGTACTTTCTGCCTTATTTTATTTTATATTAATTTTTGTACTTATTTACTTTGTACTATAGATAACTCTCTGGTGTCATTGTATTTTTTAGTTAATGCCTGAAGAAGAACACTACGTGTTCGAAACGCGTTGTTTATATCATTAAAAGTTTTATATGTGGAGACCATTTCATTAGATTTTTACCCTACAATTAATGAAAAATATTAAAACATAATCAATTGTAACAAGAGAATAATAAAAATATCAAAAATAGGCCTTTTCATCTATAAATTAAAATAATGGATAGTTACGAATTTTTTTATTTTATTTACTTGCATTATTATTTGCTGTACAATACAGTAAGGGTATAATTCTCTGTCTCTTTCTCTCTTATAGTCGGTAAAGACGTAATTTTTTTTTTATTATTATTTCTTATTTTTTTCTTTTTGTTTTTCATTTTTATTTACAAGACAGTACAGTATTCAGTAAGGTCAGGATTCTCTCTCTCTGTTGGAAAGGTCATTGTTTGAGCTTTAGAGGCTTTTTATAAAGGCGCGTCTTTTATTCGCGGGTTTTCGCTTTTCGCGGGTGTCTTCGGTCCCCAATATCCGCGAAAAGTGAGGGATTACTGTATATAGTAGACTAATAATCTACTATAGATTATTTTTAATGTTTAATTTTAAAACATTAAAAATAAATGTTTAATCTAATGTAGACTAATAATAATAGTCGACCGTAATAGCGGTCGAAATATTGAAAAGTGAGTCTTTGTTGTGTTTCTGTTTATGTGTCACTGCTTATTTTAATTGTTATTTGTCCTGCCGGACCGTTTTTCGTTTATCATGGTATATATATATATATATATATATATATAGTATATACTATATAGTAGACTATACTCTGATTATTAGACCAGAGTTTCGAAACCAAAATTCCAGTATTTATAGTATATTGCCCTTTGCAATGGGCGAAGTTTGTTTGTAATTTTTTTCATAAATTGCTAATCTTAGATTAAATTTTTTAACAAATTGTCATTGTTATATAATTATTGCTTTAGCGTTGAAAAAACATGATCTGAATTCTTAAAAAGGCATTATAATTCCCTATCTTATCAATTAAAATTTTAAAAAAAAAATACTCAACTCATTCTCATATGCGATATTTTTAGGTATAAAAAGTAATAGTATGTATATGAAATAGACTGTTTAACTTGTCATGTCTATTAAATGCTAATTAGAGAATATAATGAGGTCTAATTATGATGACTTTGGTTTGTAATTGTAATTTAATTACAGCAATTAGATATGCCTAATTATTATCAATATGATGACTAAGCGTGACACACGTAGTTACCAGCTTATTAATATATAGGATTTTCTATAATGCACCGTGTGACATCATTAACAAAGAACATCATTTGTTTTAATTACCTCTTTTATTTAATTAAATTTTCATTCCATTTAAAAACCAACAATTAATTTCATTAATTATTCCTAATTAAGTCTTATTTTTGTTTATCTGCAATTTTAGAATACAAATTTTGTCTGTCTGTTCGCTATAGAAATAAAACTGGAGGCATTTAAATACTAAGAAACATATTAATCTTATATAAGTTTTTTCGGGGGGAACTAACAAGGTATTTTGATTTTGATCAGGGTCCTTTATTGGGATATATCGCCCATATTTAGACAATCCTCTCCAAACAGCTTCGAATTACGTGAAACACGGTTTATAACGATCGTAGAGTTCACCTCATTTGTTCAAAATTCTATACACTTAAATTGACTTGATACATACATACATATATACATATAAAAAGATTTCACATAAACACGTGAAATAACAATCAATGATCAAACCACAATAAGAAAATGGGAAAACAGGACTAAGATCTTTCAACCGTAACAAGCAGGTCTTCGTCAGAGTCAAAAAACCCAACTGAAACACTAGATGCAGAGAACATCTGGTGAGGGGTTGAGAAGAGTTGGAGGGAAGAGTACATTAGTACTCTTAGTATTCTCTTAGTACTCTAACATTATTAATTAGGGAGAGGACATTAGTCCTTTCCTGCGCTTTCACCCTTTTAAAATACCACTCTTCCCTCCCACTCTTCTCAACCCCTCACCAGATGTTCTCTGACATACATATATATATATAATATATATATATATATATATATATATATATATATATATATATAATATATATAAATGATACACCACAATATGAAAAGGGAAAAAAGACGTAAGGTCTTTCAACCGTAACAAACGGTATTCCTCTGAGTCAAAAATCAGTTGGATTTTTGACTCTGATGAAGACCACTTGTTTTGGTTGAAAGATCTTAGTCTTTTTTCCCTTTTCATATTGTAGTTTGATCATTGATTGTTATTTCACGTGTTTATGTGAAATCTTGTTATATATATATATATATATAATGAATGATCAAACCGCAATAAGAAATGGGAAAACAAGACTTAATATATATATATACGTGGTTTGATCATTGATTGTTGTTTCACGTGTTTATGTGAAATCTTTTTATATATATATATATATATATATATATATATATATAATTAAAAAATTGGGTTAAAAAATTAATATTGGGTTACTTGCCGTTACGTCTACAACGTGCTTGTTCTCTCTTTCTCCTTTCTCCTGAAGACGGATTACACGAAAATTTGAGTCTGTAAATGTGTTTCTTTACTCTGTGTGTTACTCATCTTGAATTTCGAACTCGTATATAAAATTAAAGTTTATCAGGGCTCGGTTAGTTCTTCAGGTTTAAATTAAACATCTCATTGCCAACGTTTCGGTTTTTATTTAAAACCTTTTTCATAGGAAGAAGTATAGAGTTTTTGAAACAGAAAAACTAAATATTACATTAAATTATGTTTTTTACAATAAAAGTAGTCTATGGATTTTAACAACTGTTTAATTTGAATGAACACGTGATACTGTTCACTGAATTTTTTTATAATTTCTACTAATATTTAGGAATATCTTGTATCATCGCTGATTTTTTTTCTAAATTAGCTGTCAAATGTTCGAACACGTTTGCCTAGTGAGCTATATTTAGTTAATTAATGAATTAAAAGGATCAACGTACCCATGAATCCAATTAACTATAATAAGGAATTAAATACCATAAAAACAATAGCAAAAAATAATGGGTATAAGGAAAAAATTATACAAAGACTAATAAACGAAAGAAGAAATAAATACAATACTAACAGTACAACACCGGGAATAACGAACAGATACGCATCTTTAACTTACTTAGGTAAACCTAGCGAAAAAATTACGACTCTTATAAGAAAATATTTATTAAAAATAGGTTATAAAACCTATATATATTATTATTATATTATTAGTGAATAATATATATATTATTAGTGAATATCACTATAAACCAAATCACAAACAACACAAAAAAGAACAAAGATAACAAATTTGAGAAAAGCGGAATATACAGGATTAAATGCAAAGATTTTGGTAAAAACTACATCGGGCAAACGGGAAGGACACTAAAAGACAGATTCAAAGAACACATTAAAGACTACACCAACAACACAAACAAATCAAACTATGCACACCACTTAAACAAATTTGGACATAACCCAGACAGTATGGAAAACACAATGGACTTACTACAGACGGGACAAAAAGGACAAAGAATGAACATACAGGAACAAATAGAAATATATAAACATAAAATGACAGATAATATAATCAATGAACAAACAAACCACCAAACCGAGATTTTAACAAAACTACTAATAACATTTAAAAGACGACACAAGGAACTGGAAATAGATAATGAAATAAGAAATAAAAGGAAAAAAACATAGCAATTAAAGAAATATGAAAAAAATACACAGACAACACTGATTACACAATGTAGATGACATGTATAGGTAGGTTATAGGAAAATAACATTCACAGTCAGTTAGTTGCTCTTGAAGATGGGATCCAGACGGACCCGAAACGGGGTCGAGCTTTTCAGAGACTTTACGAGGTATGACGGATTGTATTATTACTAATTCTAGTTAAAAGGATGACTTGCTTTTCTAAGAGGTTACACAGTGGAGTTGAGGTTACGCATTCATTTCCTTCAAGTATAGCTTGTGATGTTGGATTCTTTAGTTGATCACAAAGAACCCTTAGAAGTTGGTGTTTTCTTTTGCACTATTTTGTCCCTCCACACCCCCTGTTCATTGTCAAAGGGATTCCATTATGGACAGGAAGTCCGTCCGTCCGTCTCCCACCCCCCGGTGACAAAAGGCGCGGCGGAGGGTCGACGATGCTTTTCCTTACCGCCAAAAGGCTTTTGGTTGTCACTTTTTACCTGACCTTTTCAGTCCTGCCAACTAACAAGTTTTTCTTTACTCAACATTTAGTAAAAAGATTTCACATAAACACGTGAAATAACAATCAATAATCAAACTGCAATACGAAATGGGAAAACAAGACTAAGTTTTAATATTGTTTTCCCATTTCATATTGTTGTTTGATTATTCAACATTTAGTATGTAACTAGACAAGAGTTTCTCAAACTTTTTTCGACGGTATAGTATATATATATAGTTCAATGTACATAAAGAAACATAGAGAAATTAAAAACACAAACTTTCAATCTCTAATTTTT
>JAPFBL010000732.1:17500-25000 GCA_026182355.1 Hermatobates lingyangjiaoensis
ATATAAGATACTATATTATTTATAAGTAATCAGGTCGTCATATTTAGTTCTATATTAGGTACTAATCATATCATCTACTCGTCATATTAGGTACTATATTATTTATAAGTCATCAGGTCGTCATATTTAGTTCTATATTAGGTACTAATCATATCATCTACTCGTCATATAAGATACTATATTATTTATAAGTCATCAGGTCGTCATATTTAGTTCTATATTAGGTACTAATAATATCATCTACTCGTCATATTAGGTACTATATTATTTATAAGTCATCAGGTCGTCATATTTAGTTCTATATTAGGTACTAATAATATCATCTACTCGTCATATTAGGTACTATGTTATTTATAAGTCATCAGGTCGTCATATTTAGTTCTATATTAGGTACTAATCATATCATCTAAACGTCATATAAGATACTATATTATTTATAAGTCATCAGGTCGTCATATTTAGTTCTATATTAGGTACTAATAATATCATCTAAACGTCATATAAGATACTATATTATTTATAAGTCATCAGGTCGTCATATTTAGTTCTATATTAGGTACTAATAATATCATCTACTCGTCATATTAGGTACTATATTATTTATAAGTCATCAGGTCGTCATATTTAGTTCTATATTAGGTACTAATAATATCATCTACTCCTCATATTAGGTACTATATTATTTATAAGTCATCAGGTCGTTTATTTAGTTCTATATTAGGTACTAATAATATCATCTACTCGTCATATTAGGTAATATATTATTTATAAGTCATCAGGTCGTCATATTAGTTTTGTTAGGTACTAATAATATCATCTACTCGTCATATTAGGTACTATATTATTTATAAGTCATCAGGTCGTCATATTTAGTTCAGGAAGGCAGCTATTAGGACTCATGGGATTGGGAAGGGTTTGTTTGTTGGATTCAGGTCCCGAACAAGGAGATTTGCATGAGTGGGTAGTTTTTTGTCTTCATTGTTAGCAAGTCGACTAATGTAGCAATCAATTGATTCCCTACTCAAATCATGTTGAATATCGACATTTCTGGCGTATCATGGAGCTCTAGTTATAAGGCGGGCACATTTATTCTGTACAACGTGGATGCAGTTCTTGTTCATGGGCGCCGCTCCAAACCAGACTGAACATCCATATGCCATAGTCGAACGAATGACCCTATAAAACGAAATGGACTAATTTGTTAACGTACTCTCCTCTGATCTGCTAGGTCCAGGGTTCGATACCCACCTGAACCTCTATTTATTCACGCGGGAGGTGAATAAATCTGTGTACTTCGTCCCTCGGACAGGACGTTAAGCCGTTGGGTCCGAGTCTGTAAGATGTCAGGTATTCGTTAAAGATACCTACTCTAAATACACTTGAGTTAGGCAGAATGTAGGACTCCCAATGTAGAATCTGTAGAATCACCGCTCAAACAAAAAGGCGGTAAACGGCTGACGGTATCACCCGCAATGGGTCTCTATATATATAAAAATGAATGTATGTCTGTTTGTTTGTACTCGATAGATTCAAAAACCACACATCCAATCGACGTGAAAATTTAGGAAATTATTAGGTATATCCCCGGAAAGGTTTATGTAAAGTTTTTTTAAAAATCAGAGTTGTGGTTCAGGTAATATCCCAAAAATATTATAATAGATAAGGTTTGCTGTATAACCTGTTTGTTTACATTTTGACTTTAATTGATAATACTTTATTGATAATACTGATACTTTATTGATAATTTATGATAATACTTTAATTGATAATAATAGCAGCCGCAAGTAGGTTATTCTTTATGATAATATTTCCACATTCTTTGTTCAATTGGAAACAACCAGGTAGCAGAAATTTTAGTATTGTTTTCAGATTGATATTAAAGACAATTATTGTAATTTTACATGGGTTTCTTATTAACTTTAACAAAGCTTTAGTTATTATCTATCAATAGTTTACAATTAACTTTTCATATCTAATTGGTTTAACTTGCTTTAAGCATTAAAGAAAGTTATGCGTTAAATAATAACTTATTAACTTAAGGTATACATAATAATATTACGAATAATAATGATAGTATTTGAATCATTAATTCTAATCTTAAAAGAATAGTTAAAGTATTGTTTAAGTTTAATGGATGTAAGGCTTCTTTAATTATTCCTGATTGATTAATTCGTTTGTTTAAAATATTTAATTATTAGTAATTAGTATCCGGCTCTACTCTATATAGGCAAAGTGATAAATTATTGTATATATCGATGATATCTAACTAGAAGACGTTTCATTTCGTTATGTATTGGTATCTATCAACTACCAATTGTATTAGACAAAGTGTGCAATTTATAATCAGTGTTAGATTATATCTTTTTTGCGTAATCTATAATTTTAATTCTATATTAATTTCGTTTATCTCAAAAAAGCTAAGTGTAACGGAACTATAGACAATTTAAATTCTTTTCGTTATATGTAATTTATTATTAGATTTGGAATTAAATTGTTTCCCGGGTAAAGCTGGGTAGGTCAGCTAGTTTGAATAAAAAATAAACTTGCAGTACATTTGGTTCCAGTGGTAGGGTTCATTGGTTTCAGAATGTATAAGGTGAAATGCATTTATTAAAACACACTAAAGTTAGAGACATTACTTGATATTTCTTTTATATATATCAATAATTATCATTTAATAATTGTCAAATTTGATTTAATTCTTATACTAATTGTTTAACTATTGTAAAAGATACATAGACTTGACTTGACAAAAAATATTCAAACAAGTTTTAAAGGAAATAGGTTTTAGAGTTTACTTTTATTAATTTATAATATTTCGAATAATTATTTTAAAGTATATATATTTACGTATCTTATATTTTTTTATGAAATAGTTTAATATATTTCTTGAAATATGAAAATAATGTTTATTATTATAGGAAACACTGATAGAAGGGGACTATTTTAAAGTGAAATAATTGAGATGGCATTGCTTTGAGCAAGTCATTGGTCTGATCATTCTAAAAAGGCGCGAATTCATTCATAGATTAATCCTCCGCGTCCATTATAACCTGTTCGTTGTGTTAGCCAGTTAATTACTTCAATATTACTTCAAATAGTAAGTACAAATTCCTTTTTAACTTATGTTTGTATTTTTAATGATTGCCTAATTAGTTTAATGTTAAATCTCATTACTTTCATAATTAGCAATTAAATTAAATGATTCCACAAACTCCGCGTCCCTTTAAAACTGTTTACTGTGTTAGTTAATTACTTCAATATTATTTCAAATAGTAATTACAAATTCCTTATTAACCTATTTTTGTATTTTTAATGATTACCTAATTAGTTTTACTTGTCGAATGTGTTAAAATTTACGTACATTGTATACTTTTTTACTTAGAAATTTTTCCAGTCTATTGACTGAAATAAAATTCATGTTTTTAGAGATTTAACGAAACAATTTGAAATGTTTTAATGACTTAATATGAGATGTAAGAAGAATAAAATTCTTATATGTAGAAAATTAATGTCATTCAAACATATAATTTCTGATAGTTTCAATGGTATGATGGATTTTGTTTAACGAAATGCTCTAATGAATCTATATGCTGCACCCTTGAACAAAACTTAATATAACATGAAGAGTTTTTTGTGTTTCTGAATGATATTATCTTTGGATATTGTTAAAATATGAGTAATGAACTTTTTCGTTCTATAGAAGAGCTGCTTTGTTGTTGACAGATATCTAGTTCTTTAAGAATTCTGATCTCATTCTTCATAGTTATTTCTTTTAGAAATTTCAAGTTCCAGCAAAAAGAAAATTTGAATTATACTGATAAGACGGCGTATAACTTGATTTGAGTATGCACAACTGTCTTATTACTGGTATATTTTTTCTCAACATATATATTTACATCAATCTTATAACCTAGTATACGATACAGTAGGTAAGGTTAGGTTGCAGTAGTAGTCCCACAAAGGAACACACGTAGGCCAAGCATTGGCTCTTTGTGATACCACGCAATGAAGATTGGTTCTACAGTGGGAGTCCTAAATTTTGCCTAACTCAAGTGTATTTAGAGTAGGAATCTTTAATGAGTACCTGACATCGTACAGGCTCGGGACCGACGGTTTAACGCCCCATTGATAAGGAGAGACAGCTTCAGAGTTGGGCCCTATCCCTATGGCAGCATAGATGGGATACTGGCAGTGTTGGCCGATGGACCTACAAATTTTTCCCTTCAGTTGAGGCCAGACTGCGAATGACTTGCTTTCTGCCGGACTATTGGCTGACCCAGGTCTTGACCAGGTCATGGTGACTTTGGGGCCTACCTTGAGAGGTTCCGTCTAGCCGAGAGTTCTGCTTGCTCATGTGGGGAACCAGTTGAATCGGTGGGCCACATATTGGAATTTTGCCCAAGATATGACGATCTTAGATTCGGCCTTGAGATGAACTCTGGCTTGTTTGTTGATAGGCTGTATGCTCAGAGTATGTCGGGAGGTTTGTTTGGCCAATTTCTGAAGTAAGTTTACCATGTGGGGAGAGAAGGAAGACCCTTACCCTCTAGTGTCAGGGACCTCGATGTTGTGGTTTATTTTTTAGTCTTGGCTAGTTACCATTAGTCATAAATTAGTTTTAGTCTTTGTCTCAAGGGAATATTTCCAGTACCTTGAGGGTTTAACGTAAGTTGTGTTCGTTCTGTATGTTTATTTATATGTCCTGTGTCCTTTAGTTTAAGCTACCGATAAGGGAATATCGAGTACCTTGTCGGACATTATATTATATTAGTTTTTAGTCTTTTAGTATTGAGTGTTTCTTAGTTATAAGTTAGTTTAGTTTCCACCTCGAGGGAATATTTTAGTACCTTGAGGCGTAGCGATAAGTTGAGTTAGTCTTGATTGTGTATTTATATGTCTTCGTTATATGTGTTCTCTAGTTAAAGTGCAACTGGTAAGGGAATTTTGAGTACCTTATCGGTAATTATCTCCGCATGTTTCCTGGGCTTTAGTTTGTCTATTACTCGTGGCCTAGGTACCGTTTTGCGGAGTAACTGTCAGATTTCGTGTTTAGCAATTTGCGTTGCTTGAGGTGCCCTCGGGCTCTTCCATATTCAATGGAGGTGGCTAAAGGGCAATTTGTCAACAAGTCAGGCCTGGCTTGACTAAGCGGTTATGGCACAAAATGCCGAGGAACGTGAAGATCAAAACGGGTTTAATTGTCCTTCTCTTCGTTATATGTGTTCTTTAGTTAAAGTGCAGCTGGTAAGGGAATTTTGAATACCTTATCGGTAATTATCTCCGCACGTTACCTGGGCTTTAGCTTGTCTATTACTCGTGGCCTAGGTACCGTTTTGTGGAGTAACTGTCAGAATTCGTGCTTAAGCATTGCGTTGCCCGACCTCGCGAGTTCCACTTCGGGCACCTCCATGCTTTCAATGGAGGTGGCTAAAGGGTAACCTTGTGAACAAGGCGGCCTGGCTTGACTAAGCGGTTATGGACACAAAAATACCGAGGAACTCGAAGATCAAAACAGGTTTAACATCCTTCCGCGTGAATAAATCGAGGGCCAAGTGGGTATCGAACCACGGTCCTATCAGTTCAGAGGCGAGTACATCAACCACTGAGCTAACCTGACCCCCATCGGAATGCACTAGAAGCTTTATGTGGGTTTTATAGCGTTATTTTATTTTAATTAATTTATAATCATATCACGTTAATGAAAATATTATTAAATTATTATTTTTGCAGAATATAAATCTATTAAGGTATTCGATTTATCCAATTAATTTCTTTGATTAATTAATGAAGTTCTTGCACATTGCAATTTTTAAATACTGTTAATAATCAATTAAAATGAGATTTAGTAAATAAGATGCAATGATTGGACACCAGTATAGTGGATAAACAGATAGTTCTTGAAGACAGCGGTATGAAGTAGACACGCGTGATTTAATCAGAGAAGGGATAAAAGAAACACATTTTTATATTTTTAAAACAACAAATAAAAAAAAATTCTTTTTGTTTAAATAATGTAAAAATGTTGAAAGCGTTCGAATCAGGCAAAAATGACTTATGTTGTTAACTCATAAAGTAAAGTTGAGTGTAGGCCACTTCAGATTTTCATTTCCTTCAATTATAAAATAATATATGGATATTTTTCATGGGTAGATTTGGTCAGCATTGAAAAAAAAGCTAATGTTCATTGAATTTCAGAATAGCTCAATTTAGAAACAGAAATTAATTAACCTTTGAGAGTTGACTTGGAAATCATAAAAAAATGGGGAGGGCTAGAACGCCGAAAAGATCGAGAATCGTGAGTGTTAGCCACGTTTTGTGCTTTATAGTTGTAACTTTAATTATATATATATATATATATATATACTCGTGTATATATAAAAAGATTTCACATAAACACGTGAAACAACAATCAATGATCAAACCACAATAAGAAATGGGAAAACAAGACTAAGATCTTTCAACCGTAACAAGCGGTCTTCGTCAGAGTCAAAAACCCAACTGAGTTGGTTTTTGACCCTCAGTTGGGTTTTTGACTCTGACGAAGACCGCTTGTTACGGTTGAAAGATCTTAGTCTTGTTTTCCCATTTCTTATTGTGGTTTGATCATTGATCGTGTGTATATATATATATATATATATATATATATATATATATATATATAAACAAAGAAACATAGAGAAATCAAAAGAACACACTTACAGTCTCTAATTTTCGGTTTGAACCGTCTTCAGGAGACATAAGAGAGGGAAACCAAGCGCACTGGTTCAGAGACGGTTGGAGACCAACAATGTTGCTGCATGCGCGCCCGTTCACAGAAAATAAGGTAGACAGGAATCAATTTATAATTACATTAAATTATTGATGGAATATGAAAACAATAAATAAATAAAAGAAAAAATTGAAAAAAAAAATAAGGGAAATTGATACATATTAACAAACAGAGAAATTGATACATAAACAAAATTACTGACTTTTTTCTTTTATTTATTTATTGTTTTCATATTCCATTAATTTAATGTAATTATAAATTGATTCCTGTCTACCTTATTTTCTGTGAACGGGCGCGCATGCGGCAACACTGTTGGTCTCCAACCGTCTCTGAACCAGTGCGCTTGGTTTCCCTCTCTTATCTCTCCTGAAGACGGTTCACACCGAAAATTAGAGACTGTAAGTATGTTCTTTTGATTTCTCTATGTTTCTTTGTTTATATTGAACTATATTTGTCCGTTTTGGATCGTATTTCCAACGAAAAAAAGTATATATATATATATATAATACTTCATACATACTATTTACTATACTATACTCTTGTATAGTATATACAAGAGTCTATATCACCATCGTCGTCATCAGGAGGTGTGAAGAGCGAAGAATCCCGCAGGAAGGCAGGGCGGTGACTCACCTCAATCGAAATATCGATGTGAGTTATGTCTGTGTCTTTCTGTATCTTTCCTTCGTTTTTATTTTATTTTATTTAAAAAAGTCCGCTGGACCGTT
>JAPFBL010000732.1:27500-67500 GCA_026182355.1 Hermatobates lingyangjiaoensis
TAACTTCTATACCTCTCCCAGACTGGTTCGCCTTCTGACTGCCTTCATATAATTTTAGAATTCTTGAAAATCCTCCTCCTTGGCTGTTAATACTAGGTTGCTTTTCGAGGATCAAGATAGCTTCCAAAATTTGCAATCTGGTGTGGTCATGTTCTTGTTGTAATATTACAGTATTGTCTGTTAACAATTCCCTGGTTAATTGCACTCCATGTGTTAACCTAACGTGCTCTTTGGGTCCTCCGGATGCCAGATGCATGGTGAGCCTTCGTGAAAGCGTGGTTGTGGTGGAACCAACGTATTTCGAGCGTTGACCCTTCAGAGAACTAATGTTGTATATGAGTTTAACTGCAAATTAGGGAACTGCGAGTCCCTACGCTCGAAATACGTTGGTTCCACCACAACCACGCTTTCACGAAGGCTCACCATGCATCTGGCATCCGGAGGACCCAAAGAGCACGTTAGGTTAACACATGGAGTGCAATTAACCAGGGAATTGTTAACAGACAATACTGTAATATTACAACAAGAACATGACCACACCAGATTGCAAATTTTGGAAGCTATCTTGATCCTCGAAAAGCAACCTAGTATTAACAGCCAAGGAGGAGGATTTTCAAGAATTCTAAAATTATATGAAGGCAGTCAGAAGGCGAACCAGTCTGGGAGAGGTATAGAAGTTAATCGATTACCTTCCCAGATACAAATGACGGATGGAAGGTAACCAAGAGCCTGGTGAAACTCAACATACCTTTACCTTTGATAACCTCCTAGTTGTGAATATGTGTTATGGACTCGTTATGTTTATTTTAGTTTATTTTAATTGTTATTCACTTTTCGATCATTAATAATTTTATATATTCTTTAACCTTGAAAATGGTCAACGATGACCGAAACATGTCGGTGTATAGTAATAAAAATTTTGGTGAACTTATGTTTTTAGTTCCAGAACCATGGAAGTCAAGTATGAGAACACTTGAAAAACGGATAAGAAAAAGTGTAAAAGTTAAATTGGGCATTACTTTTAATAAAACGTATATATATAATATATATATATATATTATATATATATATATAGAGTTCAATGTACATAAAGAAACAGAGTACACAATTCCAACCGTCTCTGTACCAGTGCGCTTGGTTTCCCTCTCTTATCTCTGCTGAAGATGGTTCAAACGAAAATTAGAAACTGTAAGTGAGTGCTTTTAATTTCTCTATGTATCTTTATATACATTGAACTCTAATTGTCCATTTTGGATCGTATTTTCATAGAAGAAGTATATATATATTGAACCTGAAGAACTGACCGAGTCCCGATAAACTATAGTTTTGTTTCTATTATACGATCGATACTTTTATCAATATTTATTTATATATATATATATATATATATATATATTCACTGATAAAACGAAATACAATCCAAACTGGACACAATACGAGTTCGAGATTAACAAAGAGCAACACACAAAGTAGGGAAACACACTTACAGACTCAAATTTTCGGGTAATCCGTCTTCAGGAGAAAAGAGAATGGGAGCCGTTGCGCCTACAACGTGCTTGGTCTCCCATTCTCTTTTCTCCTGAAGACGGATTACCCGAAAATTTGAGTCTGTAAGTGTGTTTCCCTACTTTGTGTGTTGCTCTTTGTTAATCTCGAACTCGTATATATATATATATATATATATATATATATATATATATATAATGTTAAATAACGCCCCATATTTGGCTTGTATCTGCTTCTTACACAATTTCTCCAGTTTCCGGAATTCCTTCCTCGTCTCTTCGTTAAAACTATAAAGTCTATCACCGATTATACTAGTCGACATGTTTCGAATGTACCATATTCATCATCAGGACAATAATGAGAGTAACTCATCTCCGTCTCCGGTCTCCAACTGTCTCTGTACCAGTGCTTTTGGTTTCCCTCTCTTATCTCTCCTCAAGACGGTTCAAACCGAAAATTAGAGACTGTAAGTGTGTTCTTTTGATTTCTCTATGTTTCTTTTTCTATATTGAACTATATATATATATATATATATATATATATATATATATATATATATATAACAAGCGGTCTTCTTCAGAGTTAAAAACCCATCAGAGTGAATAATTCATTTGAGTTCTTGACTCAATATATATATAATATATATATATATATGAATAAGAGATAGTTATATATGAATAAGATCTCTTATTCCTAAATGTTTGCTAAATATTTGTGAAGGCCCTTTATATAAATGCATACGAAGGCAGGGATGAAAAGAGGTTAGGTTTTAGGTGCACTGGAGAGTCTACTGTTGAAATGTCGATATCCTGACCCCGTCATGACAAAAGTATTCCGAGCCTCGTCTTATTCTTGTACACAAAGCTCAGACACCAACAAGCTGTTGAAATGATTTATATTGCTGTTTTTGTTGAGATCTGTTGGCAACACTGCCTGTCAGCTATAAAAGCCCTCAACCAAAATTGAATTCATCTCTTTATTTTGTATACATCAAACACTAGCCTTATTGTCTTGACTTTTCATCTAGTATAAATATATTATACATTATATATATATATATATATATAAATAATGTAGTCGTTTATATAGCAGCTAATAAAAACAGAATTAAATAAAACCCCGTTTTAAAAAAACCATGATGAATCGACATTTATTCATGACTGGTGGCATTTATCTTCGTCTGTTGAGCTGACTAATTCAGACATCAATGCCAACTTGACCGCAATAAAGAAAACATCTACAATGACCTGGTATGAAAATAAAACATCGTTTTTTTTTTTAATTAATTCTATAAAGACGTAAAAATACTTTTTTGATATGTATCATAGAACAAACCAACGTTAGTGATAGAACAATTATTTTTGCTTCAGTTAGTTCGTGGAAGGGGGTGGGGGGATGTTCGTATGCCCCCCCCCCCCCCCCCCGATAACCATTCATAATCCATTAGCATTCAAAATTCCGGAAAATACTCCAAATTTTTTTATTTTCAGGGAATTAGAATCAAGGATCTAATTTTAGCCTTCTGTTCTTAGTCTCACACTTTATTTTATAATTTTTTTTCCCTCTAAAGTAGTATCCCCTACTTGGAAGGAGTTTATTGTAATATTTTCATATGCTCCAAATAGTACATGATAAAAACCACAATATGAAAATGGGGAAAACAAGACTAAGATCTTTCAACCTGTTTTGACTTTATATGTGTTCCTAAGCCTTTCGGCCATATAACCACGAAAAAACCAAATCAGGCCGACTAGTTTAACGTGCCTGCCCTTTAGCCACTTTAGATTACACCAAAGTGCCCGATACTACGATTACACACGATACTACGTCGCGCCTCTAACCAGTTCTAACCACCTCAAACGTGTTTTGACTTTATATGTGTTCCTAAGCCTTACGGCCATATAAACCACCAAAAAATCAAATCAGGCCGACTAGTTTAACGTGCCTGCCCTTTAGCTACTTTAGATTACACCAAAGTGCTTGAGGTGACCACGCGGAGGCGGGCCCACACGATATTACGTCGCGCCTCTAACCACCTCTAACGTGTTTTGACTTTATATGTGTTCCTAAACCTTTCGGCCATATAACCACAAAAAAACCAAATCAGGCCGACTAGTTTAACGTGTCTGCCCTTTAGCCACTTTAGATTACACCAAAGTGCTTGAGGTGACCACGCGGAGGCGGGCCCACACGATATAACGTCGCGCCTCTAACCACTTCTAACCACCTCTAACGTGTTTTGACTTTATATGTGTTCCTAAGCCTTACGGCCATATAAACCACCAAAAAATCAAATCAGGCCGACTAGTTTAACGTGCCTGCCCTTTAGCTACTTTAGATTACACCAAAGTGCTTGAGGTGACCACGCGGAGGCAGGCCTGCACGATACTACGTCGCGCATAAAGACTTACTTCACGCATCAGTATCAGGTCAGCGTACTCAAATCGAGAAAAAAACAATTTGCCTGGTACTTAAGTTATAACCTTACCAGCAGAAAAAAAAGGGGGGGGGGGGCTTTCATTTTACTCGACACCCTTGGGTCACTACCGGGAATGCAAACACTCTTTTCATTCTGCCTATGTCATGCACTTACTCTAGGAATGAGGCTCGGTTAAAAGATCTTAGTCTTGTTTTCCCCATTTTCTTATTGTGGTTTTTATCATTGATTGTTATTTCACGTGTTTATGTGGAAATCTTTTTATTGTTATATTACATGTGTAACGTTACACTTTGAAACGATTTCATCTTATTACAAGTATACTAATTACTCGTATACATATACAGTCAACATCAAAGAAAAACAAAGATTTTTAAGATGTATAATAGAAATTATAAAAAAAAATAGTTAAATTAAACTAACTGACTTTATAAACAAATATAATAAATAAACTTTCAGCCACTTTAAAAAAAATACTTTTTTATTAAAAAAAAATTATTTCTAATTTGCAAATACGAGTATTACTAAATCATTAGTTTTGCAATCCGTAATTGTGTGGTATTTACTCATTCTGAGGTAAACTGGATAAACAAACAAAAGTCTCCACACAAATGAAGTTTTATTCAACGCGTTTCGAACACTTTGTGTTCATCATCAGGAAGACACTAAGGATGTGGTACTGACGGGTTGGTCCAGTGAAAACAACTGGTCCACTTGTTTTCACTGGACCAACCCGTCAGTACCACAACCTTGGTGTCTTCCTGATGATGAACACAAAGTGTTCGAAACGCGTTGAATAAAACTTCATTAGTGTGGAAACTTTTGTTTGTTTATCCATTTTACCTCACGAGTATTACTGCTGAAAATACATTTATAAATAGTATTACACAACAAAAACATAAAAACAATTACGACCTTTAAAACTCATTTTGGTAATAATATAATGTATATACCCCAGATAAAATAAAATAAACTTTTTCTAAAGTTATCTTCTATTTTATTTGTAACAAACAGAAATTTTCGTTGATTAAATTATTTTTGAAAAGTTTTCAAAATGTTATTTTTTTCCTGTTTTAACCCTCTCAAAATTTTAATTTTTAATTTACAATTATTACAGTTGAAAAAGACCGTTTAAAATCAGTATTGCACACATATTGCTGTAATTAATTTCTGTATTGATGTAGTCCTGAAGATGTCTATGAATATTGACGAAAAGTTGGTTTAAAGGTGTTTTACTGTTTGACACTAGACCAAACCTCGATGAAGAAATATATTATTCAAATTGATCCTTATTATTATTCAAATCGTATAATATGTTAATTATTATTATTAGTATGTGTTTTTAATTAAAAAGGATGATTTTCAAATATAAATTAAAATGAGTGTTAAGTAATAGTAATTATGTAAATAGTTATGGACGTTACGTGAAAAGGTAATTCACCATGCACGAAATATTTGTTTCTTTATACTGTTAAAAGTAATTGTCATGATTTAATAATCGTTTATTGTACCATGAATCGGAAAAAGTTTTTAGAAGTAAGCAAGGGAGAGGAAATTAAATTGTCGAGTAATCGTGAGAAACTAAAAAAAATCTAATTAGATTGGGTTTTAATTATTAATAATTAATAATTATCAATTAGTCATGCCAATTTTTAATGATTACAAACTTTCAGCTTAATTAAAACCCTATTCGATTATGTAAGCTAGTTTTCAGTTAGAATGCAGTGGCTGTCCCACAAGGGAACATACATAGGGCTAATGTTGTCCCTTTGTCATGTACAGTGCTAAATTTTACCTAACTCAAGTGTATTTATAGTAGGGATATTTAAACAAGTTCATGACATTGTACAGACTCGTGGCCGACGTCTTAACATCCTCTCCCAATGGACAACATGCTCAGATTTATTCACCTCCTTGTAAATAAATCTATGGGTCAGAGTGGGTATTGAACCCCGGACCTACGACTCCAGAGGCGAACATGTTGCCACTGAGCTAACCTAGTCCCAAAATATAAATAACACATTGCTTAATATAGCCTACGCAATTTTGTTTTACAACTTAAATAAAAAATTATTGAGAAACTGTAAGGTTTTTTTTTTATAAATAAGTTGATATTTTGAAAGAAACATTCCATGAATTATTAATTCTATTTCAAAACACCATTATTTGGAAATTTTTTTTTCTGTAGTTATCTTTTATTTTATTTGTAAGAAACAAAAATTTTCATTATTTAAATTTTTTTTAGAAAAAAGTTTTCAAAAACTACACTCGGATATTAAAAGTTAATATTTGGATATTATTCAATTAGTCAATTAGTGGCGCAGCAATTATCCCCCCCCCCCCCCCCTGCTGTCGATGAACCGTTAATCTAGAACGCCCTAAAAAAATTTACTTTCATTGAATTACAATCAATGATCTAATTTTTAGACGTACTCGTATACATATACAATCGTCATCAATAAAAACTAAAGATTTTTCAAAACAAAAACGTATAATTCAAATTATAAAAAAAAAATTGTTAAATTAAATTAACTTACTACGCCAAAAAGAAATATTAATCATTTACCCCTCTGAAATTTAAGATTTCATAACATAATCTTAAATTTCATAACCCCTCTTATCATAACATAATTGACCGACCATATGATCATTTTATGATATAATTTATGATTTAAGGGGGGGGGGGGGGAGGTTATAAATTATCAACCAAATTAATAAACTATTTTTGAAAAATTTAAAAAAAAAATTATTTTGAATTTTCAAATATTACAGTTGAAAATTCCTTTAAAAACAGTATTACATAAATAAAACGTAAGAACGATTACAATTTTAAAAACTCATTTTGGTATAAAATTTGATAATTTTTTCGTTAATTTTTTTATTATTTTAATTTTTTCTATTTTTCTCTTCTGAAAATGCCGGGTTCTGGTAAGTGCCCCCTCCTCCTTGCTTCGCCACTGTGTTAACTGCTACTCACAGCAATGTTTTGAACATGGTCTAAAATTAGCTAAAACACATATACATGGCTCACTATTGCGTTGAATCGTTCTTCATTCATGAAACATCCATTACATAGAATTCATTGGAGAAGCAGTGTGGTTTCCAAACTTCATGTTACTACGCCTCCCTTAAAATATTTAATCTTTTGCTCAAACTCAATTTTAACAGGTTAGCTCAGTTGTTAACGTACTCGGCTCTGAGCTGGTAGTCAGGGGTTCGATCCCCACCTGGTCCTCGATTTATTCACGCGGGAAGTGAATAAATCTGAGTACATCGTCCCTCGGAGAAGGACGTTAAGCCTTCGGTCCCGAGCCTATAAAATGTCAGGTACTCGTTAAAGATCCCTACTCGTTAAATACACTTGAGTTAGGCAAAATTTAGGACTCCCTATGTAAAATCTGTAGAATCATTGATCAAACAAAAAGCCAGTAAACGGCTGACGTCATCACCCGCTAGGGGATCGGTTTAATAAAAAAAAAAAAAAAAAAAAAAAAAAAATACGGTGATCCCTAATAGTTTGTTTTGATCAAGACGTTTCAAAGTGGACGTCTTCAACTCTTGGGGTCAATGAGGCATTCCATGAATGAAGAGGGGTAGATGATAAGCCCTCGTGTAGCCAGTGGAATGTCCATGATAATTAGAGCAATTAAGTGTAATTCAACACCTTTCACTATCATGGGTTAAATTAGTCAACTGTAATTAACTTACAGATATAATATGAACAATATAATATTGTTTTTTAGTTTTTTTTTGTAGAAATTATTTTTGAAAGTCATACAAAATATTACGATTGTTAGTTAGTTGTTTATATTATCGGTTGTGTTCTTAGAATTAGTGAAATAATTGTTATCTGCGTTTCTGAGTTTGTTTTGCTTGGCAGAATCAGTATTTGGTCCCCGTATCAATTACTGAGGAAACAAGAAGAGATAAGGAGCAAAGGGAAGTTGGGTTTACTGTGAAAACAAAACCCTGCCTTTCTCAAAACATCGTCTGAATTATCAAGGCCATAAATACGTATTTTCCATCTAACAATTATTATTTCCATCAAATTCCCATTAAATGATGAAATTAGTTTTTTTTTTCTTAATTTTTATCTTCTAGTCATAATTTTTTTCTTCTTATTAGTATTAAAAAAAAATAGCTCATTGAACTATGTGTTTAATTTATAATTCTTCTTTTGAAAACTCTCCTAGTGATGGTCAAGAGCAATAAAAGATTGTTGACCTCTGTTCGAGATGGATGGATCAGACACCTTTTTAAGGAATTAGTGTCGTTTAACAATATTGACAATAGATAGAATTACAACAAAATATTGCGAGTCAGTGAAATAAATTAATTATGATATAAAATGATTTAATAACACATAATTAGAATGAGTCAACACCTTTGACCATCATGGATTATTAGTCAAATTAGTGACCTGTAATTAACAATTAATTAAATCTATTAAAGATAATTGGTATAATTAAAGTAATTTAACACCTTTCATTATTAGGGCTCTTTATTTGAATATCTGTACTTCTTAATTTAATTTAATTATTATCTTATTACTTTGAAGGAGCTGAATAACAGTTAATTAGGGTAATTTAACAACCGGGACTATCATATGTTTTTAGTTGAATTAGTAATATCTGTAATTCTTAATTTAATTAAAATATTATTTAATATTTTGTTTTGAGTCATTTGGAAACAGATAATTAGAGCAATTAGTGTAATTCAACTCCTTTGAATATAGTGGGTTTTTAGCTGAATCAGTAAACTGTAAATTAGCTTACAGATAATTGCTACAATTAAAGTAATTTAATATTCTAAACTATTACATGTGAAATGAATAGAGTGTGATTAGTGAAATGAGTTATTACTTTCAATGGAATTTTTTAATTATTAATAATTGAGTAATTAGAGTAATTTAATGTTGTTTTCAATTGAAAAATAAAATGTAACGGGTATTAATTGGGCAATTAAGATGTTTATTCCGATTGTATTTTACTAATTGGTTCCCAATGTTGATGATTGTTCAAGTTTTTATTGTTTAATGACTTTTACTTCAAGTAATAAAAAGTTGTTAAAGCATTGTGTTGACGTATATTGAGAGAATTCTTGGAGTTGGTTGGAGGTTGGTGCGGTGGTGGGGGGAGGGGGGGTGACGATGACTTTGTAACAATATCAAGAATATATATGTTTTCACGTATCTGGATGTGACAGCAATGCCTCAGAGAGCACATTGTATTTATAGTGGACTTGGATATAGATACATGACGTCAGCAAACTATCGCACTCTGTCTGGTCAACGCCAAGTATGTCAACATACAACCAGTGACTCCAACCGTTCCGCCCTCGGCTCTTGCTCCAAACAAAACACCATTTCTTCTAACGTATATATATATATATATATATATATATATATATATATTTGTAAACGTTGGGAGCAGTCCTCCTTAAATCCATAAATTTAAAAAGGAAATGTCCGATTTTACCTTATTTAGTTTGGTATGAAATTTTTCTAATTTTCTAAAACTCATTTTAAAGTCTAGTTCATAAATTAACTCAGTATATTTCTTATTATTCACTCTATTGTTTTGACATGTTTCGCTATTCACAAGTCAGCATTTTCAGGCATTAAACATAATTTTAACTTATTTTAGTCTTAATTAATGCTAAGTTAATCAGTTTTATTTATGCTACTTAATTGTTTAATAGTTAATTATGCTAATTTAATGTTTAATTCATGAATATGGTGACTTTTGAGCACGGAAACATGTCGAAATACATAGTGAATAATAGGAAATATGCTGGGTTAATTTATGATCTACGAAAATTAGTTTTGAAACAGTGTTTAAGAAAATTAGAAAATTTTTTTTATCAAACTAAATAATGTAAAATTTGGACATTTCTTTTTAAATATTATTATATATCAATGATCAAACCACAATAAGAAATGAAAAACAAGACTAAGATCTTTCAACCGTAACAAGCGGTCTTCGTCAGAGTCAAAAACCCAACTGAACGAAGTCTGACGAAGACCGCTTGTTACGGTTGAAAGATCTTGGTCTTGTTTTCCCATTTCTTATTGTGGTTTGATCATTGATTGTTATTTCACGTGTTTATGTGAAATCTTTATATATATATATATATATATAATATATATATATATATATAAATATTTCACATAAACACGTGAAATAACAATCAATGATCTTTATATCTTGAATATATATATATATATATATATTTGTATAAATGGGCAGCAAATCTTCTTCTAAACAAATGTTGTTGAAGACCACAGCGGCTTCAGTATTTACGGTCTTTCTCAGTAATTGTTCCTTTTTTCTGAACACTTTCCGGTGTTGAACATTTAATTGGTGGAGTAACTCTCCTAGGTACATTTTAACTACACTGTTTTTGAATACCTTTACTTATCTATATTATATCAAGCTTTCGGCTTGAATAAATTTTCGGCAGCAAGAAGATTTGCTGCCCATTTATACAAATATATATATATTCAAGATATAAAGATCATTGATTGTTATTTCACGTGTTTATGTGAAATATTTATATATATATATATATATATATATATATAAAGATTCCACATAAACATGTGAAATAACAATCAATGATCAAACCACAAAAAGAAATGGGAAAACAAGACTTAAGATCTTTCAACCGTAACAAGCAGTCGTCGTCAGAGTCAAAAACCCAACTGAGTTGACAAAACTATAAATATTTTTGTAATATTTACTACTATTTTCGTTGTGTCTATCTGTCGGACGTATATCTTGTTATTTGTACAGCCCTGATGATGCTATAAAAATATAGCGAAACGTTGGCGTAAGTGAAGTGTTTGTTTGTGTAGACTGTAGACCAACCCTCAATAACCTCTGCTGTTTGCTGTATTTTTGTGGTACAAAAAAGATAGAGTTATATATATATATATATATATATATATATATATATATAAACAGTAGCAGTTTGCTTCTCAACGCGAGTACTTCGCACTTCTTCCCGATGACGACGGATGTCGAAATATCGAAGTGAGTTCTGTAGTGTCTTTCTGTGTTCTTTTCTATGTGTTAAAGTGTATATATATATATATTATACAATTTTCAACTTTCTTCTCCAGTAATGTAATCTTTTAGTTCAATGACTTGAATTTTCTTTGAGATTATGAAAAAAAAAAATAAACCTGTATGACAAAGCATATTGAAATTATAAGTTCCTTGCCCCCTACAAGGTCTTTAGCCTTATTATAAGGTTTTTAACCTTAGAGAAAGAACAAAATGATAAATTCATTGATATTACCGTTGATATGTTGGGGAATAAATTAAACGATATTATGGTTAGTACCAAAGAGGTTAATTGCCATGTAGTAAATAAACATTTTTATGGTACTTAGCCTTTTCTAGCGTGCTTTTGATTTTGCTATATTTTTTTTCTCCTGAAGATGGATTTACCCGAAAATAAGTAAAATATTTTTTCTGTTTGTCTTTGTATTTTAATTTGTTTAAAAATAAAAATATGAAAGAAAGGATGTTTTATAAAGACAAAAAAAATAGTTTAACAATTTTAAATGCTTTTAAGAATATGCTAATTGTTTGTTGTTTTTATTTATCAGTTATTGAATATCTGTTTTCAACGAGAAGGTAAAAAAAAAACAACAAAATGATGTTCATTATCCTTTGTTCTGATAGAGTTGATTGTAGAAAACAATTCATAAAAAAAAGAAACAATAACAAGATGGGAAGGTATCTTGTAATTGATAGCATTGTTATGACAAGGCGCACTTGTTAGGTTGGCAGTACTGATCGAATCAGGTCTATTGCGTTTTAACATAGTCACGATGATTGGTGCTATGTTTAGTCAAAGACACTAATAAGTCACTATGCTTAGTGACTTAGTCTTAGTGACTCTTGAATCACGAATACTGATTCAAAGACACTAATAGGTCACTAGTAAATCACTATAAGTCATAAAGACTTAATGCCTTAGTCTTAGTGACTCTTGAATCATTAATAGTAGTATATATATATATATATATATATATATATATATACACTTTTTCGTTGGAAATACGATCCAAAACGGACAAATATAGTTCAATATAGACAAAGAAACATAGAAAAATCAAAACAGTGCGCTTGGTTTCCCTTTCTTATCTCTCCTGAAGACGGTTCAAACCGAAAATTAGAGACTGTAAGTGTGTTCTTTTGATTTCTCTATGTTTCTTTGTCTATATCGAACTATATATATATATTTATATATAGAGTACCTGTCGCTCTCTGCCGGTACAAGTGAACGCACGTACCTCTTCTTCTTCCCTTCTACTCTCTCCCTGACAACGAACTTCAGTTCGAAATATCGATCCAGTAAGTTTTCTCGCTTCTTCTATATGTTGTCTTTTTTCATTTATATGTATATACATGAAAGTATAAGCCACAAGGAAAAAGTAAAAAACACAGAAAATATGCTCTAAGGCCTACAAATATATATATATAATGACCAGAGTCGTTATCAGCCTTTGGAGCGATTCACTTCTTTTCCTGAAGACGAGGACATCGAAATATAGTAGTGAGTTCAGTGGTTTCCTTTCTATGTGTTCTTTTTTAAATTCTAGTTTATATATATATATATATAAATATTACTTTAAATTACACAAAGCACGACACAGAAAAGAGAATACAAAGAAAACTTACAGAATTCAATATTTCGAACTGTTGTTCATCATCAGGAGAGTAGACTAGTAGAGAGGACGAAGTGAGAGAGATCTCCCCACGTCGAAGAACGGAGCGCGAATCCGTGTTTATATAAATATATATATAAATATATTTGAACGGCCTTAGAGCATATTTCCTGTGTTTTTTACTTTTTCCTTGCGGCTTATACTTTCATTAGTTTTCATCACGTGTTTATTGTGATTATTTAGTATATATATATATATATATATATATATATATATATATATATATATATAAAAGAAATGATTTAAAGTATGTATTTCCATAAAACAGATCTTCAGAAGTGCATGCGCTAGCCACGGGGCTACTATGACCCCTTAAATTTTGTTTACTTCTATTAAAGTTGAATGTAGGCCTATTCCAGAGTTTTTCACTTTCCGTGTGAAAAATCGGAAGTCAGAGTAGGTATCGAACTCCGGATTTACCAGTCCAAAGGCGAGCAGAAAAGTCGCTGGGCTATCCTGGCTACTGATATTATGTTTACTTGTAGTAAAGTTTTACTTCCTGTTTTAAGAATTTAAATTTTAGTTTATGAATCGAACGCAAACCTACCATACAGAGTCGAGTGAGCAAACCACTTGGCTACCCTAGTACCTAATATTATGTTTGGTTATAGTAAATTTTAGTGTAGGCCACTCGAAATTGTTTTTCTTTCCGGATGAAAATGTACGTGTTGTTTAAACAAACTCTTAGCTGTAGATTATCCCTTACTTTAAAATATTATTTAGACCCAGATGATTTACTAAAACAGAAGATTATGTCATCAAAAATGATTTGCAATTTTTTGTTTTAAACTGTTTGCAGAAGTTGCTCTTCTTAGAAATGAAAATTAAGATTGTTTCTACTGAAAAAAAAGCTGTTTTTCCTCCTCTTTATTCTTTACGATGGGAGTAATTTCGTCTCTTTCGACGTCAAAGCGTCTTTGGCTGACTCATGCAGATGGTAGACATTGGTAGACGATTATTTAGAATAAACCCTGACTAATGCTCTATTGAGAGATGTCTATTTTCATTGAGGGGGTTTTGAAAAAAAAAAAATGTTGTTTTCTACGATAAAACATCGTAGATATGGTTACAATGCCCTCTCATAATACCAGATCTTTTAATGGAATCATCTTCTTGATGTGTTAATAAATGATGTAATACCCTTTATACCATTTTGGTGCTACTTCAATATCCCTACTACCTAACAGTCCCTTCTACCTGAACCCACTACCTGAGTTCTACACAGTTATCCATTTATATAATATTTATGTAATATTATATAAATACCCACATATGGAAATACATTATATTCTAAATTTGATGTTTATTAATATATTTTATATTAAATAATAAAAAATTCGGTTTTAACCGTCATCAGGAGAGCAAAGGGTGACAGTAACAACCGATGTTTGGGAAGCCAAATGCGTCGACAGTTTTGTCTCCCTTCCTTTTTCTCTTAGTACATTATATTAGAGAGTGTAATATTAGAAACTAATATATATATATATATATATATGAGTAGCAGTTTGCTTCTCAACGCGAGTACTTCGCACTTCTTCCCGATGACGACGGATGTCGAAATATCGAAGTGAGTTATGTAGTGTCTTTCTGTGTTCTTTTCTATGTGTTAAAGTGTATATATATATATATATATATATATATATATATGCTTTTAAAAACTGGATGTCTGTTTCCACTTGATTCAATTTCGTCTTATGTTTTTCCAAATTACGAAATTTTTTCTTCAACTCAGAACTTAACTTAAAAATTAAATCACCATAATTTTTATTTTATTATTGAACATGTTTCGGTGTACGTTCACCATCTTCAGCAAAATACACAATTAAATTACAATTACAATTAACAAATGAATCTAATACTTAAAATTACATTGCAAAAACAATAAGTGAAGAAGGACTGCTCCCAACTTTTACAAATATATATATATATATATATATATATATATATATATATATATATATATATATATATTAGAAACTTATATATATATATACAAAACTATAGTTTTTCGGGACTCTGTCAGTTCTTTAGGTTCAAATTAAACTCTCATTGCCAACGTTTCGATCTTTATTTAAAACCTTTTTCACAGGCAAAAGTATACATTTTGAAACAGAAAAACTAAGTATTACATTACAAATTATTTTACAAAGAAAAATAGTATGTGGATTTTAACAACAACTGTAGTCTGAATGAACACGTGACACTGAACTGTGTCACGCTAATTAATGAAAGTTTAATTTGAACCTGAAGAACTGACCGAGTCCCGATAAACTATAGTTTTGTTTTTATTCCACGGTCGATACTTTTATCAATATTTATATATTATGTAATTTTTTTGAGGGTTGAGGTCCAATGATTTTAAACTAGTCCTTTTGCCGACGTTTCGACAAATATTTATGTCATCTTCAGGGCCACAACATGATTGTTTTACAATTAGCACTACTATTACTACTATTTGCTAATTTATTACATTTTAATATGTACAGTAACAAAGAGGAATTTATTGATAAATCAGTTGTTTCGACTATGGATTATTTTGTTATACATTGACATAAGGATATTGTTATAATTATTCTATTGCTTTAGAATTATTGCTTAAGTATAGAGATCACTATTTGATTACCTTGGAAATCTGTTTATGTTGCAGCATGATGAATATATATATATATAAAGATTTCACACAAACACGTGAAATAACAATCAATGATCAAACCACAATATGAAATGGAAAAACAAGACTAAGATCTTTCAACCGTAACAAGCGGTCTTCGTCAGTCAGTTGGGTTTTTGACTCTGACGAAGACCGCTTGTTAGGGTTGAAAGATCTTAGTCTTGTTTTCCCATTTCATATTGTGGTTTGATCATATTTATCTATATATAATATACCTCACGGTTGATACTTTAATCAATATAATCTGTACTATAAATACCTTTTTGAAATTTTTTTTTTTTATTTTAAAAATAAATGTTTAACTCACTCGTCTTGTTATGTATTAGTGCATTTATGATAACATGTTGAATGTAGATCACATCTTACTTTAGATTCTAGATGTAACGTTCTGTAGATTGCATACTAAGCCGGCATTTGAATAATATTTGAAATAATATAAAAAAAACGAGCTATTTAAACAGTCATGATAAGAGTGGAAAGGAAAATAAGTCTTCCAACACAAAGGGGCCAGGTTAGCTCAGAGGTTAACGTGCTCGTCGCCTCTATGCTGGTAGTCCGGGATTCGATCCCCATCTGGCCCTCGATTTATTCACGCGGGAGGTGAATAAATCTGATTATGTCGTCCCTCGGAAAGAAGACGTTAAGTCTTCGGTCCTGAACCTGTACGATGTCAGGTACTCGTTAAAGATCCCCTACTCGAAATACACTTGAATTAGGCAAAATTTAGGACTTCCAATATAGAATCCGTAGAATCACCGATCAAACAAAAAGCCGGGAAACGACTGATGTTATCACTCGCTACGGGGTGGGTTCAAACAATAAAAAAAATACAGGATTTAATCTCACTATGCTTTTTGAACCTTAGTGTTCATCGTCATTAATAGATCTGCCTCATTAAGGTGAATTAGTTAAGATTACTTTACTAAGGCAGATGTATCCTGATGATGAACTCTTAGTGGTAGAAACGTTTTGCGTGTTTAAATCCTTTTTGTGTGGGATGATTTACTGTTTCTTTTCCTCTCTAGTAATATAGAATGATTTCCGTGTGTGTAACAAGGAAATGACTCTATATTATTAGATCATCTATCGTGGGTGGTAGTATCTATTCTGGGTGATATACTCTTGTGCAATATTTCAAACCGATGTCCACAATAGTACATGGTACAATAGTGTAGTATACAATAGAATAGTGTAGAAGTATTTTTTTAAATTTTTTTTCTATTGTTTAAACCGATCCCTCTAGCAGGTTAAAAACATCAGCCCTTTACGGTCTTTTTGTTTTTACCGGTGATTCTACATTGGGAGCCCTAAATTTTAGGGTATTTTAGAGTATCTGGAGGCCAGTAGCAGTTTGCTTCTCAACGCGAGTACTTCGCACTTCTTCCCGATGACGACGGATGTCGAAATATCGAAGTCAGTTCTGTAGTGTCTTTCTGTGTTCTTTTCTATGTGTTAAAGTGTATATATATATATATATATAACCCTTATATACATAACTTTTATACGTGTATATATATATATATATATATATATAAAACCCTTATATACATAACCCTTATACGTATATATATATATATATATATATATATATAGTAGGTTGCTATTTATGAGTAGTAGTATAATGAGTAGTATAATGAGTAGTAGTTTGCTTCTCAACGCGAGTACTTCGCACTTCTTCCCGATGACGACGGATGTCGAAATATCGAAGTGAGTTCTGTAGTGTCTTTCTGTGTTCTTTTCTATGTGTTAAAGTGTATATATATATATATATATATATAAATTAGTTTTAAAGTTAAGGAAAGTTATCTTTAACTGTTTATTTTTAAGGTAGAAAAAAAAAACAGTAAAATTGTAAATTTGTCCTCTGTTATCAGGTTTCATTTTGAAACTCAATTCTGAGGAATGCAGGGTGTTTGTTCTTACCTGTTTAATTGCTTACAATATGCACGTCATTCAACTGGTGTAATTAAAGAATTGGGTTAATTAATAGTAATTAAGTCTTTTATTTAACAAACATAAATTCTTCAATAGTGTTTTATCAATTAGTATAAATTGGTATGAACATAAAAGTTAACCAGAATTTAAAAGAAAGAAAATTAAATAAATTTGTTTAATGGAAGAAAGAAAAAACGAGAGGTGATTGTATTTAATAAAATGCTTATTGTGAAGATTTAATTTTCGTTTAAAATGGTAAACTGATATCTCATTCACTTTAATAACCTAATTAGCTCCCCGTCAAGGGCGTTGTTCTCCTATTACAACAGCCTTCTAAATATTTATCAATATTACTTCAGTTTTTTATTTCATTCTCTCTTTACTAATTTTTTCTTCTATATAATTCTAATAATACATCCATCTCCTTGCAATTGGGTTTCCATAACAACTGTCACCCTTGACCCGTATGACTTTGTTGACTTCCGAAGAAGTTATTTTAAGATTTTAAGAAATTATTTTTGCTTAAAACTTTTTTCCCCCTAACAACGATTTCTCCTTTTTTATTGATTATTAAAACAGTTGGAAAAGTCTTTGGTGATTATATTTAGAAAACTGTTATATTTAGATATTTTTTTATTATTATTACTGATACTGATAATTTAAGTAATATTTATAGTTCCATTATAAATACTTAATGTATCAATGTTATCTTAGTTTATATTGCCATGGATTAATTGTAATATAAAAAAAAACAGTGTTTTCAATAAATGTCGCTGGGTAGCAGCACATGCAATGTCAGATAACGACTTTGTTAGTTCGGTATTAGAAGCTAGCCTTGAGTAAGTAAGTTTTTTGAATTTATTATGATGATTCTAAAGTAAATATGACAAATGTCCATTGTTTTTTGTTAGTTTATAGCCCTGAGGATGGTTTAAAATAAAGACGAAACGTTGGCGAAAAGGTAATTCCGTATATTAACCCTGACCAAATTCCAAGAAGAATGAATAAAAAGTGTTTACTAGTAATTTGTTGTCAAGAAAACAATACTTTATTATTATTATTATTATTATATTATTATTATTAGTTCAATACCCATCACTTTATCAACAGATATATATAACATTTTGACATATATTATATAGACAAAATAAAATTTATTATCAGGGCTCGGTTAGTTTTTCACGTTCAAAATAAACTCTCAATATTAAACGTTACGCCTTTTTATTTAAAACTTTTTTTCGTAGGCAGAAGTATAAAATTTTGGAAAGCTAAGTATTACATTAGAGATTTTTTTACAAGAAAAAAAAAAAAAGTTTGCAAATGTCAGCAACAACTATAATTCTGTACGGTCATTCCAACCGTCTCTGAACCAGTGCGCTTGGTTTCCCTCTCTTATCTCTCCTGAAGACGGTTCACAACGAAAATTAGAGACTGTAAGTGTGTTCTTTTGATTTCTCTATGTTTCTTTGTCTATATTGAACTATATTTGTCCGTTTTGGATCGTATTTCCAACGAAAAAGTGTATATATATATATATATATATACGAGTTCGAGATTAACAAAGAGCAACACACAAAGTAGGGAAACACACTTACAGACTCAAATTTTCGGGTAATCCGTCTTCAGGAGAAAAGAGAATGGGAGACCAAGCACGTTGTAGGCGCAACGGCAAGTAACCCTACTATATATATATATATATATTAATATATAACCCTAGAAATATATATATATATATATATATATGTAGTGGTTTCCTTTCTATGTGTTCTTTTTTAAATTCTAGTTTATATATATATAAAGATATATTAGAAAAAGGAGATTTCCTCATTTCTTATTTTGTTTTAACATTTGTATACATATGTATTCAAAGATACAAGATTTCACATAAACACTTGAAATAACAATCAATGATCAAACCACATATGAAATAAGAGAAAAATAATAAGATCTTTTTTAGAAAAAAAATTGTGAATGCAGAATCTGCTCTGCTATTTAACAATACATGCTTAGATAAAGACCTGCTGCCAGTTTATACTTATGAAATGGGAAAACAAGAGTAAGATCTTTCAACAGTAACAAGCGGTCTTCGTTAGACACTTGTTAACAGTTCAAAAGATCTTAGTCTTGTGTTCCCATTTCTTATTGTAGTTTGATCTTATATATATACACTTTAACACAGAGAAAAGAACACAGAAAGACACTACAGAACTCACTTCGATATTTCGACATCCGTCGTCATCGGGAAGAAGTGCGAAGTACTCGCGTTATATATATATATATATATATATATATATATATATATATATATATATACATACCAAGATCAAACCACTATAGTTAACTTCAGCTACTCAAAGGGACGACTTCTTCCCGATGACAACGAATGTCGAAATATCGAAGTCAGTCTTTTTTGTGTGTGTTTTTATTTGTTTTTCTCTTTCCTGTGTGAACTATATATATTTATATATATTCACTGATAAAACGATCCAAACTGGATACAATACGAGTTCGAGATTAACAAACAGCAACACACAAAGTAGGGACTTGCCGTTGCGTTTACAACGTGCTTGGTCTCCCATTCTCTTTTCTCCTGAAGACGGATTACCCGAAAATTTGAGTCTGTAAGTGTGTTTCCCTACTTTGTGTGTTGCTCTTTGTTAATCTCGAACTCGTATATTTATATATACATATACGTGACTTAACTTGACATATACTTGTGTAATACATATATATATATATATATATATATATATATATATATATATATATATATAAACCCTCTCAAAATTCGAAAAAACGATCCAAACTGGACGCAAGTCAGTTCAAAAATGAAGAAAAGCTACACACAGAGAAACTGAAACACTTAAAAAAACTCGATTAATTTTCGGATGATCCGTCTTCAGGAGAAAAGAGAATGGTCGACCAAGCACGCCGGAAACACATCGGCAGGAAACCGTCCCGGCAACTGACTATCAGTATAGTTAGTACGATATAAAACATTTTGAAACAATTAGTTTTTTTTTTGATAATTTATTTTAGTATAAATAATTAAATTATTCATTGATTGGTTTGAGATTGAGGTCAGTGATTTAATAGTAGAGCTTTTTGGTTTTGACTAAATATAAAACAGTGGGATTTGGTATGGTTGATGATTACTAACTACCGCCCTAGTAGGTAGGTAGTTAGGGTTTTAGGGCAATCTAAGATAAAACCAGGTCACTCGTGGCTCAACTCTCAATTGTATTGTATTACCTCCCTCTTACCCCACCCTCTCTCTCCTCCACACCCCCTCTCTCACTCTCACCCCCTCTCACCCCTCGCCCTTTATCACCCCCTCTCACCCCCCCACTCCCTCTCTCACCCTCACCCCCTCTCACCTACCACACCCCCTGTCTCACTCTCACCCCCTCACACCCTCGCCCCCTCTCACCCCTAACCCCTCACCCCCTCTCACCCATCACCCCCTATCACCCCCACTCCCCCTCTCACCCTCACCCCCTCTGCCCCCCTCCCCCTCTCATCCCCCGCTGACCCCCCCCACTCCCACACACAACCCTATCTGCAAGCTGAATCCTTGATTTGAACAAATAAAACCTCAAATAATCTTATTTAAAAACATTATTGAGAAAGTTTAACTAAATCAATAGCGTTTTTTTTTCTTTATTTTTTTTTGCCTCATGAATAATTATTATTAGCTCTGAATTCTCTCCTCCTCCTTCTCCGCCTTCTCCTCTTAGTTCAGTCATGGTCTTTGATTATATTGAAATAAAATTTATTTCGTTCTGTCCTGTTGTTTTAACTGATTCTTTACTTATTGTGAAGTCAGTATATCAATTCTTATAACTTGATTGTTTTTGATGATGAACAGCACATGTAATAAATAAACGGTCGAAGATTTTACAATAAACACGTAAAATAAAAATTTACGCCTAAACGACTGTAGGGTTTGTGATTTTCTTTCCGTGGTTTACAAAGATACATATATCTTTGTAAAACACACACACACACACACACACATATATATATATATATATATATATATATATATACGAGTTCGAGATTAACAAAGAGCAACACACAAAGTAGGGAAACACACTTACAGACTCAAATTGTTGTGTTGTCTAAAGTATTGTTGTGGTAATCCGTCTTCAGGAGAAAAGAGAATGGGAGACCAAGCACGTTGTAGGCGCAACGGCAAGTAACCAACCCGGCAACCGCCAGTGCTGTCAACCGTACCCGGTCTTAAAGTATAAAATTAGGAGAAGATATAAACAGAAGCTCAGATAAGCAGTACTGGTTGGGTAAAACTATAAGTAGGTGAAAAATAATAAACAATATAAGATAAAAACAAACTATAAGAAACAAAAATAATGATAGAGAAAAGAAGAAAAAATAAATAAATAAATAAAAATAAATACAATACAAAAAACTTGCATTGGTTGTTTTAGTAAATAAAAGATAGAGACTGAATAAAAGGGTAAGTATGGGAAACTAGTTAAGAATAAGAATTTAGAAAAATAAAATAGGATAAAACAAACTAGTAGTAAGTGAAGAAGACAAAATAGATATACACAAAATATACGAAAGAGGAAAAAAGAAATAAGTACTAGAAAAAGAATACTGGAAAAAAAGTACAAAAAAAAAATGTACAAAAAAATTATCTTTTAAGGTTAAGTCCAGGTGCACTGCGCGCCCCGAGCAACCAGATGTGAGCCTCCTCAGAGGCTCTAAGGGTCACGGTATTATCACCAGGGGGAATCTGACGCAGAATCTGCACATATATTATATATATATATATATATATATATATATAATATAAAAAGATTTCACATAGACACGTGAAATAACAATCAATGATCAAACCACAATAAGAAATGGGTAAACAAGACTAAGATCTTTCGACCGTAACAAGTGGTCTTCGTCAGAGTCAAAAACCCAACTGAAACACTAGATGCACTAGCGCTTTCACCCTTTTAAAATACCACTCTTCCCTCCCACTCTTCTCAACCCCTCACCAGATGTTCTCTGCATCTAGTGTTTCAGATGGGTTTTTGACTCTGACGAAGACCTGCTTGTTACGGTTGAAAGATCTTAGTCTTGTTTTCCCATTTTCTTATTGTGGTTTGATCATATATATATACATATATATATATATATATAAACTTTTTCTTCTTCTTGGAATTTGTTCATGGTTAATATACAGAATCATCTTTTCGCCAATGTTTCGTCTTTATTTTAAGACATCCTCAGGGCTATAAACTAACAAAAAAAAACAATGGACTTTTACAAATGTCAAATGTAATATTCAAAAATGATTCTTTTAAAACTTTTTTCGACATGCTTGATTAAACAGTAATAAAAAAAAAAAACATTTTGTTATTGTTTTAAAAAGATGTTTATATTCATGACATAACTTTCTTTGTAAATGTATTGAAATTATTTTTATAGTTCAAAAACAAATGAAATGTTTGAACATTTACATAATTATTCTTTTTTACGTATCCGTGGAGAGACAGTGGGGGAAGGTATAATGATATACTACCTAGGTATACTACGGAAAGTATAATGGTTCTCAGGGGATCTGGAAGCAAAGGTTGAGAACCCTTGGTTGAAGGCAACACTGTTGGTTTGTTCTTCAGATTTTGTTTTAGCAACACTATGCTAAGTGTTTGATGTTTGCCGCTTCTTCCATAAACACACTTCCTTTCCTTTAAGTCGTTTAACTTAAGCTCTATATATATATATATATATATATAGTTTACCTGCACTTTTGTTGTAAAGTGTTGTGACTTTATGTAAACAAGCGAGTTCACTGTCAACAAAATGTCGCTGGGAAATCTGCTATTTGCATTGCCTTTGCAACATAGAAGTGTAATTAGGAAAAAAGAACAGCTAGTTAAAAAAGTCGTGATTGCAGAATCTGCTCTGCTTTTCAACACAATGTATGCTTGGATGAAGATCTACTGCCAACTTATATTAATATATATATATATATTTTGAAAAGTGAGTCTTTGTTGTGTTTCTGTTTATGTGTCACTGCTTATTTTAATTGTTATTTGTCCTGCCGGACCGTTTTTCGTTTATCATGGTATATATATATATATATATATAAAGATTTCACATAAACACGTGAAACAACAATCAATGATCAAACCACAATAAGAAATGGGAAAACAAGACTAAGATCTTTCAACCGTAACAAGCGGTCTTCGTCAGAGTCAAAAACCCAACTGAGTTGGGTTTTTGACTCTGACGAAGACCGCTTGTTACGGTTGAAAGATCTTAGTCTTGTTTTCCCATTTCTTATTGTGGTTTGATCATTGATATATATATATTATTAAAAATTATGCCAATTTTAACTTTTGTTCTTTTCCGAGTTTTAACCATAACAAACAAATTAACATTACATACAAATTATATACGACGTTTCGGTCAGCTCTGACCATCTTCAGGCACTAATAACTAAATCATAACAGAACTCAAATACAAAAATAAGAACTATCTAAATTATTAACACAATTATTGACATCCTAAAAGAATAAGAAATATTTACATGAATTGAGTGGGAGGTATAATAAAAATTAAAATTGGCATAATTTTTAATAAAACATGTTTGATTGAAGGTCTGCTCCCAAAATACATATATATATATGTATAAAAACTAAATTCACAGAAAGGCACCCATAGAAGGAATCACAAAAACTCATACAAACCGCAGTTCATAGTTTGATATATGATAATAAACCACATTTAATTGGTTTTACTAATTAATAATACCGTATATACAACCTTTATTAAATATTAATTACAATCTTACAACTTTTTTTTCTATCTTTTAATTCAATCTATAATTTTTATTCAAATTGACGCCTTTTTAATTGTCTAATTAAATCAGCATTGCTTTTAATATGGCTGTTTGAAATTTGTTATTAATTATCAATCAGAGTAAATTATTAAAGTTATTAATTTATTATTTATTTATTAATTAAAATTATTAATTATTAAGTAATCAATCATTGTTAAGTGTTTATAACTATAGCTGATAGTTGTTATTAAATATTAATAACCTTAATTAATGGTTAATTAAATTAAATTGTTAATTAATTTAGATTTAACATTATATTATATTTTCGTTATTACCATCATTGTTAATTATTATAATTGTTTTTTCTGCATTATCATAATTTAATAAGGATTATTGTGTACTATTGAAGATGTTAATGCATCTAATGTCTTCTGTTGGAGCATGTTGTTTTATAACAACAACAAAAAAATACTGTTCTAACGTAGTGCAATCACTTATTATGTGGTATTAACTCATTATGTGGGCATAGGTTAGGTTAGGTTGCAGTGGCAGTCCCACAAGGGAACACACTTAGGCCGAGCATTGGCCCTTTGTGATACCATACAATGAAGATTGATTCTACAGTGGGATTCCTAAATTTTGCCCTAACTCAAGTGTATTTAGAGTAGGGGATCTTTAATAAGTACCTGACATCGTACAGGCTCGGGACCGACGGTTTAACATACTTCTCCGAGGGACGACTTACTAAGATGTATTCACCTCCCGCGTGAATAAATCGAGGGCCAGATGGGGATCGAACCTCGGTCCTATCAGTTCAGAGACGAGCACGTAACCACTGAGCTAGCCTGACCCATTATGTGGGCGTATCTTGGAGGTTTTAGTTTGCCTCTATCTTCGGCTAAAGCTTGTTGCTCCCGAGATGCGGCGAAAGAGCTTTCACGTAAAAAAGGCATCAGTCTGTTTAGTTGTTGTTTTCAGCGATATGACTGGATATACTGGGAGCGCGATATAATACCAAAGCAGGTATTTACTCATTAATGAAACACATTAATTAACGAAATTCATAAATTAATAAAATGAATTAATTAAAAAAATAATAATTAATTAATAAAAATTAATTAATGAAATTAAGCTAATGAAACACAGACACTCACCCTTAAATTCGTATTCTCTTCCTTATTTTATTTTATTTTTATTTTGTACTATATTTACTGTATACTATAGATAACTCTCTTGGGTCATTGTATTTTTTTTAGTTAATACCTGAAGAAGAACACTACGTGTTCGAAACGCGTTTAAACCATTAAATTTGTATAAGTGGAGACCATTTCATTAGCTTTTTACCCTACAAAAAATGGTTGTTATTAATTATTAGTTACACATAGTTAATTGTTTTTTATTTATTTTAAATAGTATGAATAATAAACTGATACATATATAATATACGAAGTACTTTTCTTTTTTTATCTTACTTGTACTAGTGCTGAGTTTCCTTTTGGGTTAATATTACGCTTGTTTATAATAGGACTTAATTTTACCTCGACTATCGTTTTAAAATCATTTATAACTACAAAAGTGTTTATAAATAGTTTAAATAGGACGGCAACAACAGTAAAACACCATACTTTGCTTTTTAATGACATATTCAGCTGCTTTGGCATTTTATAAAACCTTTTATATTTTTAGAATTTCTTTTCTATTTTCCTTTTTCGTTTTTTTTTTCTCAAGGTAAAATCTATTTTAATATCATTTCTGTGTAGCTGAAATCATTTTTTTTTTTATTTGCTGAATATACGTATTGATTTTGCTGTCAGCATTATGTGTATATATAAAGATTACACATAAACACGTGAAATAACAATCAATGATCAAACCACAATATGAAATGGGAAAACAAGACTAAGATCTTTCAACTGTAACAAGCGATCTTCGTCAGAGTCAAAAACCCAACTGGATTTTTTGACTCAGTTGGGTTTTTTCACTCTGACGAAGACCGCTTGTTACGGTTGAAAGATCTTAGTTTTGTTTTCCCATTTTCTTATTGTGGTTTGATCATTGATTGTTATTTAACGTGTTTTTGTGAAATCGTGTATATTTATAAAGGTGTGTTATCTAATCGGAATTCGGTAAAATTTTCTAGACAGTCTGATCGAAGGTTTTGTTCCTTTAAATTATGTAAATTTTGTTAGTAAACAAAAATCTTACTTTTGCCTATGAAAAAGGTTTTAAAATAAAACCGAAACGTCGGCAATGAGAGTTTGATTTTTGAACCTAGAAAATTTGACCGAATGCCGATTACATAACACACCTATTCTATCAAACCGTCGTTATATTATTGAATCTATTATTTATATATATAATATATATAAAAATTACATATGAACTGATTTTGTTTAAGTTTTAATATCAACCTAGGAAATGCTAAATTATATTTTCACACATCAAATAAACGCACACACACACACACACACACACACACACACACACATACTCACAATGCACATACTCTACAACTAACATAACAACCAGATCAAAACATTATCCGAGTGGGTATATCGAACTCAGTATGTACCAGTCCAGAAGCAAGCACGCAAGCCACTGGGCTATTATACCCCATTAACAATAACAGTAATTATTCAATAAACTATTAATAAACGACTGACCGGATAATTCTGTTACAGCTATAATGTTCGCTAGTGCTGCAAATGATCAAATTGAACATAAGTAAAACAGTAAAAAAACTTTATTCCGTGTAGGATAAATTATTACTTAAATGATTTTTTTAACGTATTTTTTTCATTTTTTCGATTAAAACATTGACTAATAAATCAGTGGTTTATTTATGTTTGAATTTCTGCACAAATTAAAACAGATGTTTCACCCGGGAATTCCAAATAACTTTTATTTGAATTCTATTTATAGAAATAAATAGCTAAAGTGTAAAGTGGATTTGGCTGTCTTACCAGGCGATCTATTAAAATTTTTTCCCTTAATAAATTTTTATAGTGGTTTGAATTTGAAGTATCCCCCCATATGTTGCAAGGTCACTGAAAGACCTGTCAAAGACCTGTTTGCAAACCCCCCAAGGCAAACCAGCTTCCTTCAGAACTATTATCCTGCTTCAAGTCCTTTCCAACTTTCTTAGATGAATCATCATTCAAGGAATTTCTTTTTAAAGATGACATCATGACCCAGGGAAACTGATTTCCCATTAAATGAAGATTTAATAACTAATTAGTGGTTATTCATACTCATCGTGTTCAATTAATAAATTCAAATAACACAGAAATGATTAATTCACAATTACTAATTATTACCGATAACTTGCACAATTCAATAAGGCTCAAAATACACTGACAGTACATATTTAATGAAACTAATTTATACGACTCATTCACTTAACTCATTTTAGTAATTAAATACTTGCTCAATCAAACAACGTATTAATATAATGATTGTTTTTCAATAATTATACCAAATTAACTTTTAATGAGTTATCTCTAATTACCAATTAAATTCAAAATGAAATTTTAATGAGTTATTAATAATTATTAATTACTTGCACAATTCAATAAAGTTTTAAATATGCTGGTCATTTTAATTAATTCGTCGTAATGAAGTTTTTTATAACTAATTCATAATTAACAATTATTAGAAATGACTTGCACAATTGACTCAGAGTTTAAACATATTGATCATTATAACTAATTGGTAGAAATTAAATTAGGATGACAAATTCATAATTACTAATTATTGATAATTGCTTGTACAATCGAATCAGGTTTTAAAGACTCATTAGGTACTGGATAGTTTCTGCTCCCCACTCCTTTTCTCAACCAAATTTAACGATTGCTAATTTAAATAAATGGTAATATAATGTTTAAATGAATAATAAATGGATGGTGAGTTCTCTTTTCTTCTGGATACATTCATCCGGTGCTTAAGTAGCTGACCTAGCGAACTGCGTACCCCCTAACAATCAAAGAATTTTGATTCAATCAAAAAATTTGATTGAACACCCCACATTCATTTAATAGTTTGTTTCTGAGGCTATTATTATTATTATTATTATTTTTAATATCTAAGAAGTAGAACGACCGATCCCTGGTTTTTTGTGAGCTATAACTGGACAAAAATGGCGTCCAAATGTCTTGAAAATCAATTTGCTAAGCGTTGAACAGTAATGAAAATTTCGAATAAATTATTTCTATATATAAAATAATATATATATAAAAAATATCGGATTATTATTTATATAGAAACCACTTCACAATGAAAAGCCCACCAGTACAGAGGCAAACACGCTAACAACTATGTTAACCGGGCTCCCCAAGTTTTCAGTATAGTATAATAGAGTATATTTAAAAAACCCAAAAGTTCAGAGGTGAGCACGCTAACCAGTCAGCTAACCTGGTCCCTCAAGTTTTCAGTATAGTATAATACAGTATATTTAAAAAAAACCACCAGTTCAGAGGCGAGCACGCTAACCACATAGTTAACCTCGCCCCCCAAGTTTTCAGTATAGTAGAATGGAGTATAGAGTGTAGTATAATAGAGTATATTTAAAAAACCCATACCAGTTCAGAGGTGAGCACGCTAACCAGTCAGCTAACCTGGTCCGTCAAGTTTTCAGTATAGTATAATACAGTATATTTAAAAAACCCACCAGTTCAGAGGCGATCACGCTAACAACTGAGTTAACCTGGCCCCCCACCCCCAAGTTTTCAGTATAGTATAATAGAGTATATTCGTAGTATAGAGTATAGTATAATAGAGTATATTTTGAAAATAATGTAACGCTGTCATATGGTGCCTAATGGCATGATCATACATTGCTGGGATAAACATAATAGTATAGTTAAAAAAAAATGATGGCATTAATTTATATATTACGTAAGATTTCACTTTGATAAGGTAATTATTGCATTACTTGTCACCTTGACTGAAGCGCCAACAACCGAGTGGGCTGTAATACCCTTGAATCTTGTCTTTAGTATTCAAAAAAAAAAAAAAAAAAAAAAAAAAAAAAAAAGATTACTTATTGCAAATACAGTTTATAAATATCCACTGGCGGTGCAACCATATTTGCTGCCTGAGGCAGGCAGTCGTAAGGTATGATCCGCCACCTCCCACCCACAAATCAATGATAATCCGCTAACCTTCAAAATACCAGAAAGTCTTCAAAATATTTAATTTTCATGGAATATACAATCAAGGATCTAATTTCAGATTGCTATCATTGGTCACAGACTTACATCACATTACAGTACTCGTGAAGAAAACCAAAAATCTATTTGGTTTTACTATTACAAATAAAATTTTTATATTAAAATTTATAATAAAAAGTATAATTTGTATAATAAAAATTCATTATAAAATTTATAATAAATTAAAATTTATTAATAGTAAATAGTAAGGTAAGTGTTTCAGGTAGAACGCACTGATCGGCAGTACGCATATCAAAGTAGAACCAAGTTTGTTTTTTACAAAGGTAGAACACAGGTAGTGTTTCAGGTAGAACGCACTGATCGGCAGTACGCATATCAAAGTAGAACCAAGTTTGTTTTTTACAAAGGTAGAACACAGGTAGTGTTTCAGGTAGAACGCACTGATCGGCAGTACGCATATCAAAGTAGAACCAAGTTTGTTTTTTAAAAGGTAAACACAGGTAGTGTTTCAGGTAAACGCACTGATCGGCAGTACGATATCAAAGTAGAACCAAGTTTGTTTTTTGCAAAGGTAAAACCCAGGTAGTGTTTCAGGTAGAACGCACTGATCGGCAGTACGCATATCAAAGTAGAACCAAGTTTGTTTTTTACAAAGGTAGAACACAGGTAGTGTTTCAGGTAGAACGCATTGATCGGCAGTACGCATATCAAAGTAGAACCAAGTTTGTTTTTTACAAAGGTAGAACACAGGTAGTGTTTCAGGTAGAACGCACTGATCGGCAGTACGCATATTAAAGTAGAACCAAGTTTGTTTTTTGCAAAGGTAGAACACAGGTAGTGTTTCAGGTAGAACGCACTGATCGGCAGTACGCATATCAAAGTAGAACCAAGTTTGTTTTTTACAAAGGTAGAACACAGGTAGTGTTTCAGGTAGAACGCACTGATCGGCACTACGCATATCGAAGTAGCATCAAGATTATTTATTGGAAAGGTAAAAAAAAAAAAGATATTAAGAAAGAGGTCAGAGGTTAGTTTAGTGCCCCCCCCCCCCCCCGCGACTTCATCTTAAGAAGAGTCATTAATATTATTTGTGTTTGGGGTGTAAATTTAAAACCAGACTGATCGGCCCATTACCTCTTTTAATAAACTGACAAACTCTCGTTTATATTTAGCCAAGACTTTCTTTTCTACGCGTTCCTTCCCTCTCTCTCTCTTAGTCTCTATAAACCATTTTTAGCGAAGGTTTCAATCACGTTTATTTATCTAATGTCTACCCCTCCCCCCTCTACCCCCCTATCGGCCTCTTTACCTCCCCCCACTCCACTTCGACCCCATCACGACCTTCTTCTGGGCTACTTCACTAGATCACTCGACATTTTGATAAAGCCATTCATCAGGAATAGACTTTGTTCAAAGGTCACCCGCTTTGACACCTTCATATGGACTAATGCCAGTTATACTTTAAATTTTTTTTCTTCTTTTTTTATTGCACTTTCATATCTTATGTGCATAAATCTTGTAGCTATTGTGTTTGATCTTTTATTTTATTTGTTATACTTTGTTATACGACCTGGGAAGTGATAAATTATAATATATCCCCAAACCAAATGTACGTAAGCATACTCACGCACTCACACAACACGTACAGTCACAAACAGTTTATATATATATATATAAAAAGATTTTACATAAACACGTGAAACAACAATCAATGATCAAACCACAATAAGAAATGGGAAAACAAGACTAAGAACTTTCAACCGTAACAAGAGGTCTAAGACCGCCAACCAAAAGTATCCAAAGTTTGTTGCCACGCTACGGTCCAGAATCTTTGATGGATCAAGTTGATATTTTATATAAAAATGAGGCTCATAGTGTACATGACCCCCATCAATTAAGCATGATATCAAATCAAATATCAACTTGATCCATCAAAGATTCTGGACCGTAGCGTGGTAAGAAGCAATGCTAACACACTCCACCCACCCACCCACACACACACAGACATCATCGAAAAAACATCATAAAACGACTTCTGAGTACCTCAAAACATGAAATTTCGTTAAAATCTCGAGATCAAATTTTTTCACGATCGCTATACAGTAAAACCCTCAGTCGGACAATGGGGACCGAATACACCCGCGAAAAGCGAAAATCCGCGAATAATGGACGCGCCTTTATAAAAAAGCTTCTAAAGCTCAAACAACGACCTTTCCAACAGAGAGAGAATCCTGACCTTACTGAATACTAAATAAAATTGAAAAAGAAAAAGAAAAAAAATAAGAAATAATTAATAAAAATAATTTACGTCTTTACCGACTATAAGAGAGAAAGAGACAGAGAATTATACCCTTAATGTATTGTACAGTAAATAATAACGCAAGTAAATAAAATAAAAAAATTCGTAACTATCCTTTATTTCAATTTATAGATGAAAAGGCATATTTTGTGATATTTTTATTATTCTCTTGTTACAATTGATTATGTTTTAATATTTTTCATTAATTTTCAGTCTTTATTGAATATTTTTTATTAGCCTTTAATTTAATACTGTAGAATATATTATGACCCAGCAAGTCACTGGTTGTTTGATATCTTTCTCGATCATACAAGAAGAATCCTGTATACCTTTCTTCTCTAAAACTAACTACGAGTTGTATTTTTTTTTTACTTTTTACTGCAATTACAGTTGAATACTTTTTTTTATATTTTTTTTTAATTTTTAATTGAACATTTCAGGACTCCGCGAAACACTAAACCCGCGAACTAGCGAGGGTTTACTGTACCATTACTTATAGTAATGTTAAACAAACTTTAGAAGAGTGTTTCGACAGATTAAAAAAAACATCGCGTATTTATTAATTCTTTTTATGTTGATTTAAATCAGGGTTTCCCAAACTTTTTCTGGCTGGCGCCCCCTTGTCTTCTAGAATAGCCTGTCAGCGCCCCCTACCCCATAAAAATGGAAAGATATGCCGAAAAGCCTATCAGAACTAACCTATTCTATTCAGGTTTAACTTTTTTGGAGAAAGAAAAAATAAATTATCAAATTAGTTACCTTCCGAGGTTTCAAATGTTTCTCTAGCTGCTAGATAGCTAGAGTCTAGCTGTCATGCAATCTACAGCCACAATCTATCTTTACAGAATTGAGATTGCGGTCTACTATTTATATAGGGAACGATCATTTTATTCTTCTTATCTCGACCGAAAACTCATTTACTTCCGATCAAGGCTGACCTCTTAATCCATAGGACATACGTGAAAGAGCAGCTTATCTTTTTATTCCATTTATTTTGACCGAAAACTCTCTTTTACTTTCGACCGCGGCTGACCCCTTAATCCTCAGGTAAAAGAGCGGCATATCTTTTGAAATCCTTATTTCTAATTTTTATTACTTGTATGATTATTGATTGTTACCGCCAACAGTTTGGGACGACGGTGTAAGTATTGTAGCAGCCAGCTGCTACATTAGCTACACTGTCGCCACCAAATATCTATTTTTTAGTTACCGCCCCCCAAACCGCATATTTTGCGTTACCGCCCCCCCCCACATCAAACCACCACCCCCAGGGGGGCGGTACCGCCCACTTTGGGAAACGCTGATTTAAACCATGAGAACTAAAGTAGTACTTTGATCGTCCACCGGGTCAAGACGCTGTACTAGTTTAATTTTATAGTTATTTTTAATTTTCGCGTGTACGTTTCACTTGATTTTGCTTTAACCCTGCATATTACTCGTAGTTTCCGATAACCTTATTGTTACCTTGCTTCTGTTTAACTTTAGTAACTTTTCGACTTTATATAAGAGGAATATCTCTGAATAGTGTATTTATTTCTTGTTCTTTTTCTTACTTTGATCATTGTTTCTTTTTCCTTGCCTTTAAATACGATTTATTCTATTTATATATTCTTTTATTTATTTTCTCTTCATTTTAATATCGATATAATTTATTACTAGACGAAAATAATATCTTTTGATCAAATTTGAATATGACTTGTAGTAAAAATGTATGATTTATTTTCATCCTTTTGCAATAAAAGCTGTTTTGTTTAGTTTGGGCAGGTACTGATATTCATGTTATGCCGCCAACTGCCAGTGTTGCCAAAACCTTATTAGTATTTATGGCCAAATTTCCCTAAAAAAAAAAAAAAAACAGCCTAAAAGTATATCTTATTAAAAATAATGATAATTAAAATTAACATAAAAAATAAATTCTTCTTTTCATTATGATTATATGAAAAATCTGGAATGGTCTACACTCAACCTTACTATGTTTTTTATTGATATTATGTAAACATAATATCAAACTTCTTGGGTATATATCTATATATAAATTCTCTTCGTGGCTCTGTATGTATGTATGTATGTATGTATGTATGTTTGTACCTTATGCATTCGGCCTACAATGGACCTTTTTCAAAAATTCTTTTGCAAAGCACTTTCTATAGGTCTTGGGGAGGTTTTAGGCTATTAAACTCTGGGGGGCAGCCTAACCCAGGCCCCCTAGGGCCCAAAAACCTCAAAAATTTGCCGATTTTGAGTTTTTGCATTTTTTGTCAAGAAATTAAGGCCGTGTACGGCCTTAATGCATAAAATATGAAATGTTGGAAATAAAAATCGAGCTCAATGTTATTTAATGATTTTTTGCTCTAGGATGCTTCTTTCATAGCCTAGGTACCACTATTCTCCTGAAAATGTTAAAAAACGTCCAAGGGACTGTAGATCATGAATGAAGAATCGTAAGACAAAAATGCATAAAATAATATTGAACCCAATTTTCATTTCGATCATTTCATATTTTATACTTAAAACTTCTAGACCCGGGCAACGCCGGGTATTTCTGCTTGTAATATATAATGTCTTATTTAAGCATAATGGTCTCTGACCAGTATGGTAGTCCTAAAACTATTCAGCTGGTAGGTGATGGCCATACAATTTAAGCATAATGTTAATGTCTAAATGGGAGATGTTTATTAGTATGTCATTCCTGGAGGTTGTACAGATAGTGATTGATCCACTTATCAATATACACGCTAATGGCCTACACTCAACTTTACTATAAGTAAACATAATATCAAACTTCTTGGGTATATATAATATATAATGTCTTATTTAAGCATAATGGTCTCTGACCAGTATGGTAGTCCTAAAACTATTCAGCTGGTAGGTGATGGCCATACAATTTAAGCATAATGTTAATGTCTAAATGGGAGATGTTTATTAGTATGTCATTCCTAGAGGTTGTACAGATAGTGATTGATCCACTTATCAATAGACACGCTAATGGCCTACACTCAACTTTACTATAAGTAAACATAATATCAAACTTCTTGGGTATATAATATATAATGTCTTATTTAAGCATAATGTTAATGTCTAAATGGGAGATGTTTATTAGTATGTCATTCCTGGAGGTTGTACAGATAGTGATTGATCCACTTATCAATATATATATATATATATATACAAAGATTTCACATAAACACGTGAAATAACAATCAATCATCATTTTATATATATATATATATATATATATATATATATATATATATATATGCTTATTTTTGTATATCACACCACTGATGCATATAATATCATTTTTATAACTACAGCAGTAATAACATTTTTGAAAAACAAAAGTGTAGATTTGGTGTTACGAGATCATCTCTTACAGGAGGAGATGGGTTTTGTTCCAATAGCCATTTGATCACTATGTGAATTCACATAAACACATGAAATAACAATCAATGATCAAACCACAGTATGAAAATGGGAAAACAAGACTAGGATCTTTCAACCGTAACAAGCTGTCTTCGTCAGAGTTGGTTGAGTTTTCGTCCAGTTGGGTTTTTGACTCTGACGAAGACCGCTTGTTACGGTTGAAAGATCTTGGTCTTGTTTTCCTATTTCATGTTGTGGTTCGATCATTGATATGTAAGTATACGTATATTTGAGTTTTTCGCAAAAATACTATAATCTGACATACTTTGTAAAAACATAACTCTATAACTAGGTCAGAAATAGTTCCACAAGTGTCATTCTCTATTATATTTTTAAAGTTATAGTTCAAGGTTAGATTTGTTTGAGTCATTGGAAGGCATATCGAGATTTATCTTCGTTAGACTAAATAGCGCTGACTCATGCTCCCTTGAAAAGGAAACTCTATTATCAGCCTTCCAATTGCTTTATCCAAATGAATATTGATTATTTGAAAACAGTTTATGTTTTTTGTTCGAGATAAATCAATTACGTTATTTTTTTTACTTTTATTTTGAGAGTGTGTGTGTGTGTGCTTGTGCGTGTGTTCGTGTGTGTGTTTGTGCGTGTGTGTGTGCGCGCGCGTGCGTGTATGCGTGTGTTCCGAGGCCTTTGAATTTATGTCATCTCAGAGAGCAAACAAAGTAAGAACTAAGAAGATAACATAAAAGTATGTACAAGGAAGGTAACAAAACGAAGGTAACAAAATCGTTTTGTTACCTTGTATGTAACCTTGTACATAGCTTTTATGTTATCTTCTTAGTTCTTACTTTGATTGCTCTCTGAGATGAGGAAGGTAACAAAACGAAGGTAACAAAATCGTTTTGTCACCTTGTATGTAACCTTGTACATAGCTTTTATGTTATCTTCTTAGTTCTTAGTTTGATTGCTCTCTGAGATGACATAAATTCAAAGGCCTCAGAGCATTTTTTCTATAGTATTCTTTTTTTTCCTTGTGATTTAATTTCATTAATTCCTTCACGTGTTTGTTTATTGTGTTTTTTTCACACACACACACATATATATATATATATATATATATATATATATATATATATATATAACAATTAAAATAAGCAGTGACACATAAACAGAAACACAACAAAGACTCACTTTTCAATATTTCGACCGTAATGGCTGTCGTCCTCAGGAGAAGAAGTGAATTGACGGAGGGACGACAGTCAACTGAAGAACTCACAGGGTGAGGGCTAAAGCAGTGCTGCCGCAAAGGAGACAAATAAAAAAGGAACTAGGAAGTCGAGAGCAAAAATAAAAAAAAAAAATGTTTTTGAAAGGTAGAAAAAGGTTAAGAAAAGAAAAAATAAAGAAAATGTATAGAACAATTAAAAATAAAAAAAAAATATTAAAAAAAAATAAAAAAAAATTAAAAAATAAATAAATAAAAAACTAACGATTTAAATTCAAGCCAGGTTTCGAGCGTGCCCCCAGGAGCCAAATGTGGGCTTCCTCAGAAGCTTTTAAAGTAACTTGTCTGTTATCACTGGGGACTTGTTTAAGAACTTGGACTGTGAAACAATCATTGAAACTGAGATGGTGGGAATTAGCGTGAGTGGCGACAGGGAGACTGCTGCGTTTACCAACCGAAAGCCTGTGATTATTCATCCGAAGGTTCAGCATCGTAGATGCTAAACCAACGTAAAAAGCATCACATTGGGTGCATTTCAAGAGGTAAACGCAGTCAGTGGAGATACAGGAGGAAGGACTGTGAATAGGGTAAGAATTAAGATTAGTTAGAGAATATATATATATATATATATATATATATTCACTTGGTAAACGGAAAGACGATCCAAACTGGACACAATACAGTTCAAAATTGAAGATAGGTAACAGAGAGTGTAAAACAAACACATTCACAGACTCAAATTTTCGGGTAATCCGTCTTCAGGAGAAAAGTGAAAGGGAGACCAAACACGTAATAGACGCAACGACTAGTATTTTCAAAAGAACACACAGAAAAAAAATCACTGAAGTCACTACTTTATTTCGATGTCCTCGAATATATATGTCCATGGTATATATATACTATGATAAACGAAAAACGGTCCGGCAGGACAGATAACACTTAAAATAAACAGTGACACATAGACTGAAACATAACGAAGACTCACTTTTCAATATTTCGTCCGCCATTACGGTCGAAATATTGAAAAGTAAGTCTGTGTTATGTTTCAGTTTATGTGTCACTGTTTATTTTAAGTATATATATATATACATATATATATATATATGTATAAAGATTTCACATAAACACGTGAAATAACAATTTCAGTTGGGTTTTTGACTCTGACGAAGACCGCTGGTTACGGTTGAAAGATCTTAGTCTTGTTTTTCCATTCTCTTATTCTGGTTTGATCATTGATATATATATATATATATATATATATATATAACAAATTCAATAATATATCAACCGTTGGATAGAATAGGTGTATAATAAAATCGGGATTCGGTCAATTTTCCAGGATCAAAATCAAACTCTCAATGCCGACGTTTCGGTTTTATTTAAAACCTTTTTCATAGGCCTACAAACAAAGGATGACAAGAAATCATATATAAACATCATCATATAACTAACATCAAAATGGAATATTACAATTGTGAAAAAACAAAAATATATATACAAGTAGAAGTAATAGAAAAGCAATAAATATTTTTATGAACTTACAGAAGTCAGAATTTTTGAATTAGAAAAATGATGAAATTTACATTATATAACATGAAGTAACAATAGATAGTTAGTGAACTAACATCTTAACTGGTCAAAAACTTGGACCAGACTAACTGATTACAATTACATGTAAACCGAACACTGTTCACTCAAAGAACACAAAAAGGAACTAAGGAAATTAAATTTCACTAAAATCAACTTAACACTCCTGAATAAATAGTGTTCAAATTGGTAATGTCACTTCTATGATTAACTGAACTTAGATCTTTTTTAATATATAGCATTTCGAGGGTCTTTCTTCTTTGCTCATCCTGTTCTTTATCTACTATAATTGCTTCTTCAAAATCGAACATGTGACCTTCGTTTAAAAGCATGGAATGCTAAAGCAGTTGCGTTACTTTTATTAGTTCTTATTGAATAAGAATGTTGATAAAGTCTTTCTTTTAAAAAACGACTTGTTTCTCCGTAATAACGCTTGTCGCAGTCTTTACATTTGATCGCATAAATGAGGTTACTTTGTAACTCCTTTGGTATTTTTTGTTTCAAATTTGAAAATAAAGACTTGACTTTTCTTTTGTTATAAAATGCCAATGTAACTTCAGGTACATTTCGTTTGAAAACTTTTCTAATTGATTGTGATAGTGTTTGAACAGTGTTCGGTTTACATGCAATTGTAATCAGTTAGTCTGGTCCAAGTTTTTGACCAGTTAAGATGTTAGTTCACTAACTATCTATTGTTACTTCATGTTATATAATGTAAATTTCATCATTTTTCTAATTCAAAAATTCTGACTTCTGTAAGTTCATAAAAATATTTATTGCTTTTCTATTACTTCTACTTGTATATATATTTTTGTTTTTTCACAATTGTAATATTCCATTTTGATGTTAGTTATATGTTGATGTTTATATATGATTTCTTGTCATCCTTTGTTTGTAGGCCTATGAAAAAGGTTTTAAATAAAACCGAAACGTCGGCATTGAGAGTTTGATTTTGATCCTGGAAAATTGACCGAATCCGGATTTTATTATACACCTATATATATATAAACACTTTTTCTTCTTCTCGGAGTTTGGTCAGGGTAAATATATATATATATATATATATATATATATATAGGTGTGTTCTCTAATCGGGGTTCGGTCAATTTTCCAGGATAAAAATCAAACTCTCGTTGCCAACGTTTCGGTTTTATTTAAAACCTTTTTCATAGGCCTACAAAAAAGGATAATAAGAAATCACATATCAACATCAAACATATACACAATATGAAAATGGATTGTTACAACTCATGAATATTTTTAATATATAGCATCTCAAGTGTCTTCCTTCTTTGCTCATCTTTTTCTTTTTCTATTATAGTTGTATCTTCAAAATCGAACGTGTGACCTTCGTTTATTGCATGCCCAGCTAAGGCTGTTGCGTTACTTTTATTTGTTCTTATGGAATAATTATGTTGGTACAACCTTTCTTTGAGAAAACGACTAGTTTCACCATAGTAACACTTGTCACAGTCTTTACATTTGATGGCATAAATGAGGTTACTTTGTAACTCCTTCGGTATTTTTTCTTTCAAATTTGAAAATAAAAATTTATTTTTTCTTTTATTATAAAATGCCAGTGTAACTTCAGGTACGTTTCGTTTGAACACTTTTCTAATTGATTGTGATAAGCCCTCAACATAAGGAAATTTGAAATACTTCCTATTTATAACTTCCAGTTCAGCATGATCTTCATTTGAATGTGCTGGTTGCTGTCTTAAATATCTTAACAAATATCGTTCAACTAAGTTCTTCGGATAACAATTTTTCTGTAACAATAATTTCACCCTTTTCTTATTTTCATTTAGAAAACATGGACTGCTTATTTCAATAACTTTTTTAACCAAATTTTGGACGCAATTTAATTTTTGGTTTATAGCATGAGAAGAATGGTAGTTCAGGATTCTTGCAGCACTGGTAGGTTTTTTAAACCAATCCGTTAAGAGATTTATTTAGTTCCCTTGAGTGAACAGTGTTGAGGTTATTTGTAATGTTATCTTATTAGTCTAGTCGAAGGTTTTGGCCGGCTAACATTGTTGTTCCTTTAAATAATGTAAATTTCATTTTCTTAGTTAAAAAATTCTTACTTCTGTAAGTAATATTGTTTTATGTATCTCTGAAATATTTCTGCTTGTAATATTCATGAGTTGTAACAATCCATTTTCATATTGTGTGTATGTTTGATGTTGATATGTGATTTCTTATTATCCTTTGTTTGTAGGCCTATGAAAAAGGTTTTAAATAAA
>JAPFBL010000732.1:72500-93523 GCA_026182355.1 Hermatobates lingyangjiaoensis
TGAAATATTTCTCCTTAAATCCTATTGTAGGAAGTATGGAGACATGAATTATTTTATTTTATTTTAGTTTATCTACCTTGAAATATTTCTTATATAATCGTAATGGAGGAGGAGGCATGGAGATATGAATTATTTTATTATTTTTTTTTCGAAATTCTCTACTTGAAAGATTTCTTATATAATCGTAAAGACGGAAGCATGGAGACATGAATTATTTTATTTTAATAATTTTTTTGAGATTCTCTACTTGAAATATTTTTTCTAAAATCCTAAGGTCGGAAGCATGGAGATATGAATTATTTTATTATTATTTTTTTTTTCGAAATTCTCTACTTGAAAGATTTCTTATATAATCGTAAAGACGGAAGCATGGAGACATGAATTATTTTATTTTAATAATTTTTTTGAGATTCTCTACTTGAAATATTTTTTCTAAAATCCTAATGTCGGAAGCATGGAGACATGAATTATTTTATTATTATTATTTTTTTTTTAAATTCTCTACTTGAAATATTTCTTATATAATCGTAATGGAGGAGGCATGGAGATATGCATTATTTTATTATTGTAATTTTTTTTTTCGAAATTCTCTACTTGAAAGATTTCTTATATAATCGTAAAGACGGAAGCATGGAGACATGAATTATTTTATTTTAATAATTTTTTTGAGATTCTCTACTTGAAATATTTCTTATATAATCGTAATGGAGGAGGCATGGAGATATGAATTATTTTATTATTATTATTTTTTTTTCGAAATTCTCTACTTGAAAGATTTCTTATATAATCGTAAAGACGGAAGCATGGAGACATGAATTATTTTATTTTAATAATTTTTTTGAGATTCTCTACTTGAAATATTTTTTCTAAAATCTAATGTCGGAAGCATGGAGATATGAATTATTTTATTATTATTATTATTTTTTTTTTCTAAATTCTCTACTTGAAAGATTTCTTATATAATCGTAAAGACGGAAGCATGGAGACATGAATTATTTTATTTTAATAATTTTTTTGAGATTCTCTACTTGAAATATTTTTTCTAAAATCCTAATGTCGGAAGCATGGAGACATGAATTATTTTATTATTTTTTTTTTCGAAATTCTCTACTTGAAAGATTTCTTATATAATCGTAAAGACGGAAGCATGGAGACATGAATTATTTTATTTTAATAATTTTTTTGAGATTCTCTACTTGAAATATTTTTTCTAAAATCCTAATGTCGGAAGCATGGAGACATGAATTATTTTATAATTATTATTTTTTGTTTTTAAATTCTCTACTTGAAAGATTTCTTATATAATCGTAAAGACGGAAGCATGGAGACATGAATTATTTTATTTTAATAATTTTTTTTGAGATTCTCTACTTGAAATATTTTTTCTAAAATCCTAATGTCGGAAGCATGGAGATATGAATTATTTTATTATTATTATTTTTTTTTCGAAATTCTCTACTTGAAAGATTTCTTATATAATCGTAAAGACGGAAGCATGGAGACATGAATTATTTTATTTTAATAATTTTTTTGAGATTCTCTACTTGAAATATTTTTTCTAAAATCCTAAGGTCGGAAGCATGGAGATATGAATTATTTTATTATTTTTTTTTTTTTTGAAATTCTCTACTTGAAAGATTTCTTATATAATCGTAAAGACGGAAGCATGGAGACATGAATGATTTTATTTTAATAATTTTTTTTTGATATTCTCTACTTGAAATATTTCTTCTAAAATCCTAATGTCGGAAGCATGGAGACATGAATTATTTTATAATTATTATTTTTTGTTTTTAAATTCTCTACTTGAAATATTTCTTATATAATCGTAAAGACGGAAGTATGGAGACATGAATTTTTTTCTTTTTTAATTTATTTACTTGAAATATTTCTTCTAATCTCTATGTCGGAACTAAGACATGAAGCATTCTATTATTTTTTTGTTTTAAATCTGTCGTTGCATGGGTTTCTTATAGGTTGTTAGACCTTGTTCTGAAGTTGGAGTCATGATTCTCTCTCCTCTCTCTCTCTCTCTAATCTCTCACTCTGTACTTGAATACTTCTCTTTCTCTAGTCTAACACTTAATAACGACCATCTTCCTTTGTCTGTTGTATGTGTGCTGTGTGTCTGTCTAGTGCTGTGTGCGTCTTGTCTCTGTGTGTATCTTCTCTCTCTCTCTCTCTCTCTCTCTCTCTCTTATCTGTGTGTGTCGTCTCTCTCTCTCTTCATCTACTCATACACTCTAATAAGCCCTTCCTGTCTTAGTGTTGTGTGTCTCTGTCTCGTCTGTCTGTGTGAGTGTGTCCGTCTCTCTCTCTGTGTGAGTGTGTCCGTCTCTCTCTCTCGCTCTCTCTCTCTCTCTGTGTGAGTCTGTCTGTGTGTGTTTCTGTCTCTCTCTCTCTCACTCCCTCTCTATCTCTCTCTGTGAGTCTGTCTGTGTGTGTCCTCTCTCTCTCTCTCTCTTGTGAGTTGTCGTCTCTCTCTCTTCTCTCTCTCTCTCTCTCTTTCTCTCTCTTGTGTGAGTTTGTCGTCTGCTTCTTCTGTCTGTCTGTCTGGTGTCTGAATTCCGTCTCTCTCTCTCTCTCTGTGAGTGTGTCTGTGTGTGTGTGTGTTCTGTTTTTGTTTTTTTTATATTATTTATTTTTTGTTGTATGTTCTGTCTGTGTGTGGATGTGTCCGTCTCTCTCTCTCTGTCTTCTGTCTGTCTGTGTTGTCGTCTGTCATTGTCTCTGTGTCTTCTTCTGTTGTCTTCTCTCTTATGTGTTGTCTGTGTGTCATGATTTGTTGTTTATTATATATGTTTGGATCTGTCTGTCTGTGTTGTGGTGTGTCCGTCTCTCGGCCGCTCATCTCTCTGCTAGTCTACCTGTAGTAAGTCTCGCGACTTCTTCTTGCTGCCTGCATGCAGATCATGACCTTGTTGTCCATCAAGACTACAGCCTTGGCAGCCAGAGCCTCCTCTACCTCTTTTGTATGCACACATTGCCCTCTCTCCCCCCCACCCTGGTAGCTTTACCATCTCTCTCTCTCTCTCCTATCCTCTGCCTCCTCTAAATGCTTCTATTTAATAATCTCTTCCCATTCTTCTTCTTAATACTCCATATAATATTCTTTTAATGGCTTTTTCATAAGATATTTCATCAATAGTAGGAAAAAAAAAACAACCTTTGTGAATGAATGATACATTGTAAACTATATTTAACCCATATATATATATATATATATATATATATATATATATCAATGATCAAACCACAATAAGAAATGGGAAAACAAGACTAAGATCTTTCAACCGTAACAAGCGGTCTTCGTCAGAGTCAAAAACCCAACGTTGGGTTTTTGACTCTGACGAAGACCGCTTGTTACGGTTGAAAGATCTTAGTCTTGTTTTCCCATTTCTTATTGTGGTTTGATCATTGATTGTTGTTTCACGTGTTTATGTGAAAACTATTTTATAATATAATTAAATATATTTAATATATATATATATATATATATATATATTATGTATAAGTTTAAATTACACAAAGCACGACACAGAAAAGAGAATACAAAGAACACTTACAGAATTCAATATTTCGAACTGTTGTTCGTCATCAGGAGAGTAGACTAGAAGAGAGGACGAAGTGAAAGAGATCTCCCCACGTCGAAGAACGGAGCGCGATATATATATATATCAATGATCAAACCACAATAAGAAATGGGAAAACAAGACTAAGATCAGTTGGGTTTTTAAACTCTTAGAAATATCTTAGTCTTGTTTTCCCATTTCTTATTGTGGTTTGATCATTGATTGTTGTTTCACGTGTTTATGTGAAATCTTTTTATATATATATATATATCTATATATATATATATATATATAGTTCAATATAGACAAAGAAACATAGAGAAATCAAAAGAACACACTTACAGTCTCTAATTTTCGGTTTGAACCGTCTTCAGGAGAGATAAGAGAAGGGAAACAAAGCGCACTGGTACAGAGACGGTTGGAGGCTCCAATCTTGGACCGTCTCTGTACCAGTGCGCTTTGTTTCTCTGTCTTATCTCTCCTGAAGACGGTTCAAATCGAAAATTAGAGACTGTAAGTGTGTTCTTTTGATTTCTTTATGTTTCTTTGTCTATATTGAACTATATTTGTCCGTTTTGGATCGTATTTCCAACGAAAAAGTGTATATATATATATATATATATATATATATACAGGTTTGATTAAATAATACGCCATATTTACGGTTGACTAGTTTCCTTGTGTATTTCTCAAGGGATCTGAATAATATTCTTGTACAAACATCTAAATTGAATAGAACTTGTATAAATGAAGGACTGCTTCCTAAATATAATAATATATATATATATATATATATATATATATATATATATATTTGTGGTTTGATCATATGTATATAAATTCAAGAAGAGTAAGGAAACACACTTACAGACTCAAATTTTCGGGTAATCCGCCTTCAGGAGAAAAGAGGAAGGGAGACCAAGAACGTTGTAAACGCAACGAAGAGACTCTTGCCGTTGCGTCTACAGCGTGCTTGGTCTCCCTTTCTCTTTTCTCCTGAAGACGGATTACCCGAAAGTTTGAGTCTGTAAGTCTGTTTCCTTACTCTATGTGTTACTGTTCTTGAATTTTGAACTCGTATTGTGTCGAGTTTGGATCGTGTTTTGTTTAATTAAGTGAAGATATAGATATATATGTATCATTCAACTCTCTTATTTTAATACATTTTCTTGTCCTTTCATAATTTTTTATGCTTCATTTTCTTTAATATTCTTAATCTATTTATTCTCTATTAGTCCAGTTATACCGTTGACCTTTCAACTCTTTTATCCTAACCGCTTGTTTCTTGTTCATTATTGACCTTTGACCTTCACTTTATATTAACCTGTACTATCCTTTTAATCTATTTATAGCAATGACTAAGCATGAGTCATCGATTTTAATTATTTTAATCATCGATTTAACATGTCACTTGGCCAACTTCTTTTCCAGTTGAACCCTGTTAGCAGGAGGTTAGTTCGTAGGATCGAATCTCTCAGTCTTAAGATCGTGAATGCCGAGACTGCGGTTAATTTTAATGATACCTGTTTAAAAGAGGATCTGCTGCCTATTTATACCAATATATATATATATATATATAGACGGTCTCCAACCGTCTCTGAACCAGTGCACTTGGTTTCCCTCTCTTATCTCTCCTGAAGACGGTTCAAACCGAAAATTAGAGACCGTAAGTAAGTTCTTTTGATTTCTCTATGCTTCTTTTTCTATAATGAACTATATTTGTCCGTTTTGGATCGCATTTCCAACGAAAAATTATATATATATATATATATATATATATATATATAAATATATATGAAATATATATATATATTTCATGTATATATATAAATATATATCGTTAACTTGGGGTTTGCTTCTCAATGCCAGTACTTGGTATTTCTTCCTGATGACGGCGGATGACGAAATATCGAAATGAGTTTTGTAGAGACTTTCTCTGTTTTTTTTTTCATCTGTTAAATTATGTATATGTACCATTTTCTTTTGCTTTGTGCATTGTCATTAACAATTAATTTTGTTTTCAGGTATGTGACGTAACAAAACAGCCTAATAGATAGTGTTGAAGTTGATGGGGGGTTTATCTGAAGTTCCTCTCAAGTCTTATTTATTCTCTCAAGGTTTTTATATATTGTACTAAGGTAAGTGTTATATTCTCTACTGACGATGTTTTTAGAGTCTGTCAGAGTTGTTCTTTTTGTTTGGTGCATGTTTATATAACCACCACATATTATTATAATCATAATGACTGAACGTATTTTACAATATCAACAATCATTGATTGACCGTAGTTTACAATATAACCATACATATTATCATAATCATTGACTGACCGTAGTTTTGATTATGACAATATAACAATCACATATTATTATAATCATAATGACTGAACGTAGTTTACAATATAACCGCAACATATTATTATAATCATAATGGCTGAACGTAGTTTACAATATCACCCATCATTGACTGACCGTACTTTACAATATAACAATCACATATTATTATAATCATAATGGCTGAACGTAGATTACAATATCACCCATCATTGACTGACCGTACTTTACAATATAACAATCACATATTATTATAATCATAATGGCTGAACGTAGTTTACAATATCACCCATCATTGACTGACCGTACTTTACAATATAACAATCACATATTATTATAATCATAATGACTGAACGTAGTTTACAATATAACCGCAACATATTATTATAATCATAATGGCTGAACGTAGTTTACAATATCACCCATCATTGACTGACCGTACTTTACAATATAACAATCACATATTATTATAATCATAATGGCTGAACGTAGTTTACAATATCACCCATCATTGACTGACCGTACTTTACAATATAACAATCACATATTATTATAATCATAATGGCTGAACGTAGATTACAATATCACCCATCATTGACTGACCGTACTTTACAATATAACAATCACATATTATTATAATCATAATGGCTGAACGTAGTTTACAATATCACCCATCATTGACTGACCGTACTTTACAATATAACAATCACATATTATTATAATCATAATGACTGAACGTAGTTTACAATATAACCGCAACATATTATTATAATCATAATGGCTGAACGTAGTTTACAATATCACCCATCATTGACTGACCGTACTTTACAATATAACAATCACATATTACTATAATCATAATGACTGAACGTAGTTTACAATATAACCGCAACATATTATTATAATCATAATGGCTGAACGTAGTTTACAATATCACCCATCATTGACTGACCGTACTTTACAATATAACAATCACATATTATTATAATCATAATGGCTGAACGTAGTTTACAATATCACCCATCATTGACTGACCGTACTTTACAATATAACAATCACATATTATTATAATCATAATGGCTTAACGTAGTTTACAATATCACCCATCATTGACTGACCGTACTTTACAATATAACAATCACATATTATTATAATCATAATGACTGAACGTAGTTTACAATATCACCCATCATTGACTGACCGTACTTTACAATATAACAATCACATATTATTATAATCATAATGACTGAACGTAGTTTACAATATAACCGCAACATATTATTATAATCATAATGGCTGAACGTAGTTTACAATATCACCCATCATTGACTGACCGTACTTTACAATATAACAATCACATATTATTATAATCATAATGGCTGAACGTAGTTTACAATATCACCCATCATTGACTGACCGTACTTTACAATATAACAATCACATATTATTATAATCATAATGGCTGAACGTAGTTTCCAATATAACCAATGATTGACTGACCGTAGTTTATGACAATATAACCACCACATATTATCATAATCATTGACTGATCGTAGTTTTAATTATGACAATATAACCACCACATATTATTATAATCATAATGACTGAACGTATTTTACAATATCAACAATCATTGATTGACCGTAGTTTACAATATAACCATACATATTATCATAATCATTGACTGACCGTAGTTTTGATTATGACAATATAACCACCACATATTATTATAATCATAATGACTGAACGTAGTTTACAATATCAACAATCATTGACTGACCGTACTTTACAATATAACCATACATATTATCAAAATCATTGACTGATCGTAGTTTTGATTATGACAATATAACCACCACATATTATTATAATCATAATGGCTGAACGTAGTTTACAATATAACCACTACATATTATTATAATCATAATGGCTGTACGTAGTTTATAATTCATCATGGTAGGGTGTGTTTATAGAGTACCTGACATTGTACAGGCTCGGGACCAACGGCTTTACGTCCTCTCTATGGAACGACGTGCTCAGATTTACTCCCCTCCCTATCATCACATATTATCATAGTCATAATTATAATCATCGACAGTTGATCTGTGTATGATATCAGACTGTTAAAGTCAAAAAGAACTATGAAGTTAAAAAGGACTTTGAGCAGTTAGATATTCCGCATTCATTTTTTATTCTTTCCTTTGTAGATTTATTATTTCCTACAGAGATTTATATCCTGTCGGAATAAACTTTTCTAGGATTGAGTTAGAGTTTTGCTAGCCACCATTTATCTCTTTCCCCCTTTCATACATTTCTTAATTGAATCTTTAATAAACTCCAGGGGTGTTACAGAAAAAGAGTTCTAAGAGGTCAAAAGAAAGTTTGTTTTTGTGGTCTAACCTTTGCCAATCGATCTGCCGCATTGTATGTATTATAACACTAGGACATACGTTATACACGTCGTCGTCGGAGATGATAAGATATTGATCGTTTAGCCTGTACGATGCTAGGTACTCGTTAGATTAGGTCCCATAGTCTATACGATAGTAATCGTCTGTTTATTCGCTTGTATCCAGATGCCACCTATAGGAGTGTTAACTACCACGGAGATGATAGACTATTGATCGTTTAGCCTGTACGATGCTAGGTACTCGTTAGATTAGGTCCCATAGTCTATACGATAGTAATCGTCTGTTTATTCGCTTGTATCCAGATGCTATAGGAGTGTTCTCAGGTACTCGTTAAAGATGCTTAAATGCGGTTAAGTCTTCGGTCCCACAAGTCCGTACGATATCAGGTACTCGTTAAAGATGCCGTAAAGATGCTTAAACGAGGTTAAGCCTTCGATCCCATAGTCCCTACGATGTCAGGTACTCGTTAAAGATACCCTAACTGAGGGTAAGCCTTCGGTCCCATAGTCCGTACGATGTGAGGTACTCGTTAAAAATGCCCTAAAGGAGGTTAAGTCTTCGGTCCCATAGTCTGTACGATGTCAGGTTCTCGTTAAAGATACCCTAACTGAGTTTAAGCCTTCGGTCCCATAGTTCGTACGATGTGAGGTACTCGTTAAAAATGCCCTAAAGCAGGTTAAGCCTTCGGTCCCATAGTCTGTACGATGTGAGGTACTCGTTAAAAATGCCCTAAAGGAGGTTAAGTCTTCGGTCCCATAGTCCGTACGATGTGAGGTACTCGTTAAAAATGCCCTAAAGGAGGTTAAGCCTTCGGTCCCATAGTCTGTACGATGTGAGGTACTCGTTAAAAATGCCCTAACTGAGGATAAGCCTTCGGTCCCATAGTCTGTACGATGTGAGATACTCGTTAAAAATGCCCTAAAGGTGGTTAAGTCTTCGGTACCATAGTCCCTACGATGTCAGGTACTCGTTAAAGATGCCCTAACTGAGGTTAAGCCTTCGGTCCCATAGTCTGTACGATGTGAAGTACTCGTTAAAAATGCCCTAAAGGAGGTTAAGTCTTCGGTCCCATAGTCTGTACGATGTCAGGTACTCGTTAAAGATACCCTAACTGAGGTTAAGCCTTCGGTACCATAGTCCCTACGATGTCAGGTACTCGTTAAAGATACCCTAACTGTGTTTAAGCCTTCGGTCCCATAGTTCGTACGATGTGAGGTACTCGTTAAAAATGCCCTAAAGGAGGTTAAGTCTTCGGTCCCATAGTCCGTACGATGTCAAGTACTCGTTAATGATGCCATAAAGATGCTTAAACCAGGTTAACCCTTCTGTCCCATAGTATTTACGATATCAGACACTTGTTAAAGTAGATCATTCCAGATTTATCATTATAATAAAAGAAAGGTGGAAAAAAACTTATCAAATTATTGATTAAAATTGATATAAAAGAGAAAAAAAAAGAAGGATTTATGATTTTTATAGCGTCAGCAAAGTTCAGAAAAGTAAGTTTTTTTTTGTTTCCATCGCTCTTAATCCCCCCCCCCTCCTCCAACCAACACCCCCCCTCCCCTCTACCCCTCATCCTTTGCCAATAAAGAAGTAAGTCCTTGAGATTAACTGTTTTTGGAAACAGTGTCTAGGAAAGAGGTCACCACGACACACAAACACATACACACACACACACACACACACACACACACTAAAGGAAGGAATGGGCTTATTAAGTTGTTGGTAGATGAAAGAGAGGGTGAGACAGAGACAGAGTGAGAGAGAAAGAGAGAGAGAGAGAGAGAGAGAGAGAGATAAATTCAGAGACAAGGTCTAACAGCCAATGTGTAAATGGGAAATTGGCTCGTAAATACTCCCCCCTCCCCCTCCCCCCCCCAAACATTATATCGCCCCACTTCTATATGACAGGCCAAATAGAAAGTGGGGGGGGGGGGGACACACCAGCTGATTAAGCTCTAATTAAACTAAGTTTAACTTGGCCTAACCAAGGCATGTGTTTAAAATGACTATAATTAAATCTTCTCTCTTCCAAAATAAATAAATATGATTTAGAGAGTTTTATTTTATTTTATTTTTTTTTACAAACACCCACATATGTAAAAATGTGGCTTCAACAAGAAAGTAAAAATAACGGGTTAATGTATCTATTGAGGTAGAAAAAAAGTGAACTCAATTATTAGGTGACGATGTTTTTACCTCTCGAACACGTTGTCACTAGGCTAACCTTGCTCATACTCCTATGGTGGACGATGTTCTCACCTCTCGAACACGTTGCCACTGGGCTAACCTGTCCCCTTCTCCCAGGAGGAACGATGTTTTTACCTCTTGAACACGTTGTCACTGGACTAACCTGTCCCCTTCTACCAGGAGAAACGATGTTTTTACCTCTTGAACACGTTGTCACTAGGCTAACCTTGCTCATACTCCTATGGTGGACGATGTTCTCACCTCTCGAACACGTTGCCACTGGACTAACTTGTCCCCTTCTCCCAGGAGGAACGATGTTTTTACCTCTTGAACACGTTGTCACTAGGCTAACCTTGCTCATACTCCTATGGTGGACGACGTTCTCACCTCTCGAACACGTTGCCACTGGGCTAACCTGTCCCCTTCCTCCAGGAGGAACGATGTTTTTACCTCTTGAACACGTTGTCACTAGGCTAACCTTGCTCATACTCCTATGGTGGACGATGTTCTCACCTCTCGAACACGTTGCCACTTGGCTAACCTGTCCCCTTCTCCCAGGAGGAACGATGTTTTTACCTCTTGAACACGTTGTCACTGGACTAACCTGTCCCCTTCTACCAGGAGAAACGATGTTTTTACCTCTTGAACACGTTGTCACTAGGCTAACCTTGCTCATACTCCTATGGTGGACGATGTTCTCACCTCTCGAACACGTTGCCACTGGACTAACCTGTCCCCTTCTCCCAGGAGGAACGATGTTTTTACCTCTCGAATACGGTGCCACTGGACTAACCTGTCCCCTTCTCCTAGGAGGAACGATGTTTTTACCTCTTGAACACATTGTCACTAGGCTAACCTTGCTCATACTCCTATGGTGGACGATGTTCTCACCTCTCGAACATGTTGCCACTGGGCTAACCTGTCCCCTTCTCCCAGGAGGAACGATGTTTTTACCTCTCGAACACGTTGTCACTGGACTAACCTGTCCCCTTCCTCCAGGAGGAACGATGTTTTTACCTCTTGAACACGTTGTCACTAGGCTAACCTTGCTCATACTCCTATGGTGGACGATGTTCTCACCTCTCGAACACGTTGCCACTGGGCTAACCTGTCCCCTTCTCCCAGGAGGAACGATGTTTTTACCTCTCGAACACGTTGTCACTGGACTAACCTGTCCCCTTCCTCCAGGAGGAACGATGTTTTTACCTCTTGAACACGTTGTCACTAGGCTAACCTTGCTCATACTCCTATGGTGGACGATGTTCTCACCTCTCGAACACGTTGCCACTGGACTAACCTGTCTCCTTCCTCTAGGAGGAACGATGTTTTTACCTCTCGAACACGTTGCCACTGGGCTAACCGGTCCCCTTCTCCCAGGAGGAACGATGTTTTTACCTCTCGAACACGTTGCCACTGGACTAACCTGTCCTCTTCTCACAGGAGGAACGATGTTTTTATATATCGCGTGAATAAATTGAGGACATGAGTGAGTATCGAACCCTGGATCTACTAGTCCTAAGATGCGAGCACGCAAGTCACTATCATACCCTGCCTCCTATTTTACACTACTTAAAGTAAAGTAGCAAAATAGAAATGAACTTAATGTTTTCCTCAACTCATTCAAACTCTTCCAGAGCATGCAAAGGAAGAATAGAGTGATATATATCAGAAAGGTAACAAAAAAAAAAACTATGTTCTTTCGATTTTAAAACTACTAGCATATATCCGGCATTACCAGTACCAGGGTAGTAGTTTATGTGCCCGGCGTTTTGATTATGAGAGGTAGATCCCAAAAAAGGACCCTGATCAAAATCAAAATACCATATATAGTTAGTTCCGCCGAAAAAAGTTATACAAGATTCATATTATGTTTCTTTGTATTTAAATGTCTCCAGTTTATTTTTATAGCGGACAGATAGACAAACTTTTTATTATATATATATATATATATATATATACTTGAAATAAACAGTGACACATAGACTGAAAAATAACAAAAGACTCACTTTTCATGATTTTTGGTTGAACCGTCATCAGGAGAGTTGAGATAGGGACACCAAGCGCACTTGCGAAGCGACGGTTGGTGTCCCTATCTCAACTCTCCTGATGATGGTTCAACCGAAAATTAGAGACAATAAGTGTGTTTGGTTATCTTGACCCAATATTTATGTGATGTAATTTTTTTTGAGGTTTGAGGTCCAATGATTTTAAACTAGTCCTTTGTCGACGTTTCGACATATATTTATGTCATCTTCAGGGCTTGGAAATCTGTTTATGTTGCAGCATACTTATTTACTACTGTTTCATGATGGCTACTATTTGTAACAAATAGTACTATTTGTAACAAATAGTAGCCATCATGAAACAGTAGTAAATAAGTATGCTGCAACATAAACAGATTTCCAAGCCCTGAAGATGACATAAATATATGTCGAAACGTCGGCAAAAGGAGTAGTTTAAAATCATTGGACCTCAAACCTCAAAAAAAATTACATAATATATATATATATATATATATATATATATATATATATACATATAAGTATACTAACTTCCACACTGTGTGTTTGTGGATATCCTAGAAAATCACTCCTCTTGATTCAAATAGAACGTAATAAATCATGGTTTTTGTTTTTTTTTTGCGGAGTGACTTAAGCATATATCAAGGTAAACGGGTAAGTGTTTTTTAATCACTAATGCATCATATTATATGCTAAATAGAAATAGTTGCATAAAATTTAGAAAAAAAAACTTACAATTCTTTTGTTTGAATATTTTGCTAAAAAAAAAAAACAAAGCAAAACAATAGAAATATTGTTTGTATAATTTATTAATAAATATTTAACCTTGTATTGTTATAATATATGCTTGTGGTTCTTTTCGAATATATTGCATATCGAAAGTAAGCATAAGGTACTTATGATGGAGTCAGACCTGCTGATTTGGTTTTGACGAAGACGAATTGTTTTCTTTGAAAGATCTTAGTCTAGTTCTGAATTTTTACTGTGGTATTTACGATGATATATATATATTGGTCTCCAACCGTCTCTGAACCAGTGCGCTTGGTTTCCCTCTCTTATCTCTCCTGAAGACGGTCCAAACCGAAAATTAGAGACTGTAAGTATGTTTTTTTTGATTTCTCTATGTTTCTATTTCTATATTGAACTATATTTGTCCGTTTTGGATCGTATTTCCAACGAAAAAGTTATAATAGACAATTAAAAGAAACGGTCTTTTTAATAAAATAAAATAAATTCAAAACGAAGGAAAATTTCACCGCCCTGCCTTCTTGCGGGACTCTTCGCTCTTCACACCTCCTGATGACGACGATAGTCGAAATATCGATGTGAGTTATGTCTGTGTCTTTCTGTGTGTTTCCTTCGTTTTGTATTTATTTTATATTATATAACTTAATTAAACGAAACACGATCCAAACTGGACACAATACCAGTTCAAAATTCAAGAAGAGTAACACACAGGGTAAGGAAACACACTTGCAGATTCAAATTTTTGGGTAGTCCTCTTCCGGAGAAAAGAGAAAGGTAGACAAAGCGCGTTGTAGACGCAACGGTTTTTTTTTTTAAAAAAAAAACATATTTCTCGGAGGAAGAAAAAAACTTTTTTAAAACTATTTTCAAACTATGTTAAAAATTAACTATGTTTAAAAAAAACTATTTTGAACTATGTTAAAACTATTTAAAATAATTTCCTGTTTTTACAAATTTAGTAAATTACAAAAAAAAAAACCAAACGAAAGACTGTATGGGCTGACATTTTTGACCCGTAAGGTGATCGGTTTTTTAATACGAGTATATCTATCTATCTAAATGAACATACATACACATAACTTTGGCATCTATTGATTAACATCTTGTTAAATAACATCTGGCAGTTACACACCCGTTGAATATTTTAATTTTTCTTTAGAAAACATATATTCCTCGGAGGAAGGAAAAAAAAAACTATTTTAACATAATTTCCTGTTTTTACAAATTTGGTAAATTACGGTAAAATTAAAAAAAAAACAGCGGAGGAAGTCAATTAATATAAAAGGATATTTTTTACTTTTTAAGAAAGCAATGAATAATTATAAAGTTAAAATTGATTTAAAAAAAAATGGAATATGACATTGTAGGAAAGTGTTTTTAATTGTTTATAAACGCACGTAGGAGGGTTTGAAATAATGATGGCCGCTTTACAAGTAGGTGTCCTTGATATGGGAGTAGTACTGTCATTTGATCCAATGACGAGATAATTTCTTTGCTTGTTTCCTTTTAAACGATATCTGTAACAGTAACCTAGTTATGGGTGTTTAATAAGTGACTTGCAGATTAAAGGTGTTACTTGAGTATTTAATTATTAAAAAAAAAAATATACTGGACATATCCTGTTACAGAATGACTTTACTTAGTTAACTACATCCAGTCATACTCAAACCACTGTGCCGCCAAATATTACGACAATAAAGACAGTGGTACCTCGGGATACGAGTTTAATTCGTTACGTAACCTTGCTCGTATGTCAATTTACTCGTATCTCAAAGCAATTTCACCCATTGAAATCAATTGAAATGCAATTAATCCGTTCCAGCCCCAAAAAATACTTACCCCTTAATTGTTTTTGTTACGTCATTTTGAATAAGAAAAATGTATTTATGAATGACAAATCTTGTATAAAAACATAATAAAAGAGAATGTAGAGGTGGTTAGAAAAAACTGGTTTTATTAAGTTTACGTACATATGTATTAGTATTTTGGTTATTTAAATTTAACTACATCACTTAAATGCTACTGTATTAAAACAAAATACAGTAGCTTCGCTGGATTAAAAAAAACTGTCCAAAAAGGTTTGTTTCTTCCTCCCTTTCAGAATGCTACGGAAATGAGTTAGGCAAGTTTCATTAAATAGATCCGATGCACGACTAGTTGCAACTTTTTCCGGGGGGTGATAATTATCTTTGCCACGAACTGTGTAAACTCTCTCCCACATTCCCAGAATCTTCCAATTGAACTGATCTCCAAATTTCAAAGGTACTTTAATGTAGAACTGATTGGGCGTAGGCGACATCGCAGAAAAAAGAAATGTACATATTTATAAATGACCCTTTGATAATAGCATTTACTTTGGCTGTTCTCGTATCTCAAATTTCACTCGTTATTATGCACCATTTTACAAAATTTCCCTTTCATTTGACAGCTCGTATCTGGGGCAAATACGAGTAAGTCATTATGATTGGAGCACTGTTATCCCGAGGTACCACTGTATACCGTCTTGTTTCGAAAATGAAAACTTGTCTTACTTTATTTTTAGGCCCATTTATAAAGTCCGTGCTTAGGGCTTATTTTCGGGGGAGGAAGTTTGAAGTAAATTTATGTACATTTACAGCATTTTTGTATGTAATATTTATTTTTATACAGAAATTTAAATTTATTTTATTACAGTCACTAAAGGATACCTTTTACATTTTAGAACTATTCTAGGGGGCGGAAAGTGTGGCTCATTTATTAATTGGCACCCATTTTCGTAATGGGCTAGCTTTTACCTTTTGGAGCTATTCTAGGAGTTGGAAAGTTTGACTCATTTATTAATTGGCACCCATTTTATTAAAAGGATACCTTTCACATTTTAGAACTATTCTAGGGGGCGGAAAGTGTGGCTCATTTATTAATTTGCACCCATTTTCGTAATGGGCTAGCTTTTACCTTTTGGAGCTATTCTAGGAGTTGGAAAGTTTGGCTCATTTATTAATTGGCACCCATTTTATTAAAAGGATACCTTTTACATTTTAGGACTATTCTAGGGGGCGGAAAGTGTGGCTCATTTATTAATTTAAATTTATTCTATTACAGTCATGTCATCTTCTGAAACATCGTCATAAATTATCAAAATTTTGAATTCCTTTCTGATTTTCCTCCAAATCTATTTCCTGTAGAATCATTGGTCTGAATCTCTCATGTCTTGCAATATAGCTATGGTTAAATTAATACTATTTGTCTAAGTAGCCTACTTGAAACGAACTTTAAAGGTTTTCTCTAACAAGGAATTTGTTGGAATGTTTTTTTTTCCAAAGAATTCTCTGAAATATTACGACAGCTAGAGATTAGAGATACCTACTACATTCAACAGCAATTTTTTTAGCGAATCATATTTTTCACATTATCATCTTAACTAGGGCCTATTTTCAGTGGAGGGCTTATAGTCTAAAACGTCCCGAAAATCACGCTAGGACTTATTTTCGCGGAGATCTCTTTAACTAGGGCTTATTTTCAGGGGAGGGCTTATAGTCTAAAACGTCCCGAAAATCACGCTAGGACTTATTTTCGGGGAGATCTCTTATTTTCGGAGAGATCTCTTATTTTCGGTAAAAGACGGTAGTAAAATAGCGGAGGTGACTTTTGGAGAAAGCATGAAATGTAAGAAAGAAAGCATGGAGAAGAAATGTAAAGAAAGCATCGAGAAGAAATGTAAAGAAAGCATCGAGAAGAAATGTAAAGAAAGCATCGAGAGGAAATGTAAAGAAAGCATCGAGAAGAAATATAAAGAAAGCATGGAGAAGAAATGTAAAGAAAGCATCGAGAAGAAATGTAAAGAAAGCATCGAGAAGAAATGTAAAGAAAGCATGGAGAAGAAATGTAAAGAAAGCATGGAGAAGAAATGTAAAGAAAGCATCGAGAAGAAATGTAAAGAAAGCATCGAGAAGAAATGTAAAGAAAGCAGAACTTATGATAAAGCCTTTTTACATTTCAAGGATAAAAGGATAAATATCTCTACTAATAAATTATTGGGATTTCAAAAAAAAAAAAAAAAAAAATAAAAATACTCCAAGGTTTTATTGATTAAGTCAGAAGAAGGTAATAGAGAAAGTTTAGTATCCATTATAATTACCATATGTGTTATAAAATAATTCGTAAAACAGTTATTCATCATTTAACGACATACTAGAGCAGATTCCCAAAGTGGGTTCCTTAACGGACTCTGGAACGTTAAGTAATGGACGAGCTAAGGTAAAGTGCGGAGATAATTACCGATAAGGTACTCAAAATTTCCTTACCAGTTGCACTTTAACTAAAGAACACATATATAAAGGATGTTGAGCCGTCGGTTCCGAGCCTGTATGATGTCAGGTATTCGTTAAAGATCCCCTACTCGATATGTACTTAAGTTAGGCCAAATTTACGACTCCTAATATAATATATATATATAATCTGTTGAATCACCATGTTAAACAAAAAGCCGGTAAACGGCTGACGTTATCAGGGTTTATTTTAAACAATAAAAAAAAACAATGGGGTAAAAAAGTTAATGAAATAGTCTCATTAACTGTCCAGTCGTCTTTTTATTTGTATTAATGGTTAACATAGAATATTGGTTTAGTGGTTTAGTTGTTCATTTATTAATTTACCCGCATTAATTTTATAATAATTTCTTTCTTGTTCAGTTATATTGAAAAAGACCAAGTTAAAAATTTAAAGGTAATTCCTTTAGGATAATTAGCTTTAAAAAACCCTAAAATCAAAATTTAATAAATAAAATTCAAAGGTAAGCAGTGGACTTGAAAAAACCCAGCCCCTTTTAACAGGTCAGTTTATTAGGTTAGTTCAAGGACTTGAAAAATCCCCGTAAAAGGTATGATTGGCTTGCCGGTATTAAAATAATAAATCATACTAACCTTCAGTGGTAATTTAAAATACCCACCTCAGGCCTTTTGATAAGGAAAATTCTCACTGTTCGATTCATCGAAAGGACCCTGTTAAAGCTTTGGGCCAGTTCTCTTTAGGCCTGTACGATGTCAGGTACTTGTAAAAAGTACCCTAACCTCAAAAGCTTTTGAGGTACAGATACAGTTCTCTTTAGGTCTGTACGATGTCAGGTACTTGTAAAAAGTACCCTAACCTCAAAAGGTTTTGAGGTACAGGTACAGTTCTCTTTAGGCCTGTATGATGTTAGGTACTTGTAAAAAAAACCCTAACCTCAAAAGGTTTTGAGGTACAGGTACAGTTCTCTTTAGGCCAGTACGATGTCAGGTACTTGTAAAAAGTACCCTACCTCAAAAGGTTTTGAGGTACAGGTACAGTTCTCTTTAGGCCTGTAGATGTAGGTACTTGTAAAAAAACCCCAACCTCAAAAGCTTTTGAGGTACAGGTACAGTTCTCTTTAGGCCTGTACGATGTCAGGTACTTGTAAAAAGAACCCTAGCCTCAAAAGTTTTGAGGTACAGGTACAGTTCTCTTTAGGCCTGTACGATGTCAGGTACTTGTAAAAAGTACCCCAGCCTCAAAAGCTTTTGAGGTACAGGTACAGTTCTCTTTAGGCCTGTATGATGTTAGGTACTTGTAAAAAGAACCCTAGCCTCAAAAGCTTTTGAGGTACAGGTACAGTTCTCTTTAGGCCTGTATGATGTCAGGTACTTGTAAAAAGTACCCTAACCTCAAAAGTTTTGAGGTACAGGTACAGTTCTCTTTAGGCCTGTACGATGTCAGGTACTTGTAAAAAGTACCCTAACCTCAAAAGCTTTTGAGGTACAGGTACAGTTCTCTTTAGGCCTGTACGATGTCAGGTACTTGTAAAAAGTACCCCAGCCTCAAAAGCTTTTGAGGTACAGGTACAGTTCTCTTTAGGCCTGTACAATGTCAGGTACTTGTAAAAAGTACCCTAACCTCAAAAGGTTTTGAGGTACAGGTACAGTTCTCTTTAGGCCTGTACAATGTCAGGTACTTGTAAAAAGTACCCCAGCCTCAAAAGCTTTTGAGGTACAGGTACAGTTCCCTTTAGGCCTGTACGATGTCAGGTACTTGTAAAAGAACCCTAGCCTCAAAAGCTTTTGAGGTACAGGTACAGTTCTCTTTAGGCCTGTACAATGTCAGGTACTTGTAAAAAGTACCCTAACCTCAAAAGGTTTTGAGGTACAGGTACAGTTCTCTTTAGGCCTGTACGATGTCAGGTACTTGTAAAAAGAACCCTAGCCTCAAAAGCTTTTGAGGTACAGGTACAGTTCTCTTTAGGCCTGTACGATGTCAGGTACTTGTAAAAAGTACCCTAACCTTAAAATCACTTGAGTTAGGTAAAGTTTAATAACTTCCAATGTACAATCAAACCGGAAATGTGGGTCGCGTATTATTAAAACGGGTTTCCAAAAACAAATGAGCCACACACTTTCATTTAACAGTTTTATATGGTGGTTTATAAAGAAAATTTAAAATTTTTCAAATCAATCAATTGAAATAAAACATTCAATAACTTTTAATATATTAAAAGTTTTCACATTTTATAACATTCAAAACTTTCAACATTCTGAAAACTTTCATAACATTCAAAATAATCAAAATTTTGGAAACTTTCATAACATTAAAAATTTTCAAAATTTTGAAATCTTTCATAACATTCAAAATTTTCAAAATTTTGAAACCTTTCATAACATTCAAAACATTCAACATTTTTAAAGTTGCGAAAACTTTGATAACATTCATAAAAATTTTGAAAACTTTTATAACAGTCAAAACATTTTATTTATTTATTTGAGGGTGATTATAGTACTGCGTCCTAAGAACTATTGTTCTTTTCCCCCTTCTGTACTATAGTACTCCAGTTAGCTTCAAAGCCTCCAAGAAGCTCAGCACTATTCAAAATATTTAAAACTTTCAAAATTTTGAAAAAACTTCTAAAATTTTAAGACACTCATAACTTTAAAAAACATAACTTTCATTGATTACTTTTGAATAATTCAAAACCTTTCTATAGGGACAATCATGATGGACGAAGTACTCTCATTTTTTTTTCACCTCCCTTGCATTAATAATTCAATGGCTAGAGTGGGTATCCCAACCGCAGATCTGTCAGTCGAAAGGCGAGCACGCAAGCCAACTGAGCTACCCTGGCCCCTAATCAGTTCAAATAATATTAATAAACATTCAGATTGATCAATGATTTGAACTTGTTTATAACTAATAAAATGATGATTAACACATTTAAACAAATATTATTATTGCTTTATCTATGAGTTTGATATAACAATTAAAATCAATGATTTGTCCAAGAGTTTGATTGTGTTTATTTTATAATAAAGGTTGAGTAAAGGTTACTCCACTTTTTAATTTTAAGGAAACTTATAAATAGAATAATTTAGATGGCATTGCTCTGAGTACCGACAAAAGCCGAGCCATTCTAATTCAGAGCCATTACAGCCAATTAAATGTAATGACTCCAATAGTGCTGCCTCTAAATACCTTTTAATAAATTTCAAAGTTCATTCTATTTAATAGCTGTTCCTTTGAGTAATTACTTCAAATTGTAAGCATGACTTCCTTTCTTTCTTATTTGTATATTTATAATTAGTTTAATATCCTATTTAAACGAAAATAATTAGACCATTAGTTAATATTGATGATTTTCAAAAAAATTAATAATAATAGAATTTAAATTTGATAATAATTTTAATGAGATTATAAAAGATAATAAATAAATTGCAAATGTTATAAAAAATTCTTCTTTTTTTTTTTTTCAAAGACCAAAAAGTT
>JAPFBL010000733.1:0-100616 GCA_026182355.1 Hermatobates lingyangjiaoensis
TTTTATATATATATATATATAAATATATATATCAAATATCAAACCACAAGATGAAAAGGGAAAACAAGACTAAGATTTTTCAACCGAAACAATCGGTCTTCGTCAGAGTAAAAAACCCAACTCCCTTAGTCAGCTACCCTTAGCTCCTTTTTTTCCCGTTAATAGCAACAAGAGTTTCCCTTTTGTAAAATTTCTATAAAGATTTCTATTCTTTGTCAACATTATTGTCAGTTTTTGTGATGAAAAGGCATTGTTGCACTCTTGAAGATGATGCCAGATATCCTGTCAAAAGGTCTTCTGCACTCCTTCTTATCAACATATAGTCAACCCCTTCACCCGTCCTAAGAAACCTACGGTTTAACCTCCTCACCTAAGGACGACGTCCTCAGAATTTTTCACTTCCCTCTGTATAAATCAAATCCAGAGTGAGTTTCAAAACCCGAGTCAAACTTTGTGCAGAGGCGAGCAAGCAAGCCACTGAGCTACCCTAGTCCTCTATTTTCCTATTACCAGCAATAAGATTTTCCCGTTTATAAAGTTTCCATAAAGATTTTCATTCTTTTGTTTCTCTGATGAAAAGCCATTGTTGCACTCTTGAAGATGATATCAGACAGTCAGACAACAGGTCGTCTAAACTCCTTATCAGCACAATGTCCCCCCACCCCTCCCTTATTATTATTATATATATATAGGTCGCCAGTCCGCTGACTCTCATTTCCCTAGAATTATTACTTTGCACATTTCACTTGACCTCTCCTAGATATTTTAACTAACGTCAACATTCCTTATATCCGCATAACAAGCACACAATTAACTCATTCAAATTGTGACTCCCATAGCGGTTAGTAAACATAATATATATATATATATATACCAATGATCAAACCACAATAAGAAATGGGAAAACAAGACTAACATCTTTCAACCGTAACAAGCGGTCTTCGTCAGAGTCAAAAACCCAACTGACGAAAAACTATATATATATATTAGTGTAATTAGGTAGCAGACCTTCATTAATACATACAAAATTAATTTTTTTTTTTTTGGTGATTTATTACATTTATGGTAGTACCAAATGAATGGAAGTGTGAGATCAGAAAACTCGAGAAGCTAAATCGAAAAATCATCCATAGAGAAATTGGCAAAAAATTTAATTGTATATATATATATATAAATTTCCGATGAAAATACGATCCGAAATGGTTAAATACAGTTCAATGTACATAAAGAAACATAGAGAAATTAAAAGCACACACTTACAGTCTCTAATTTTCGGTTGAACCGTCTTCAGGAGAGATAAGAGAGGGCGGCGCACTAGTACAAAGACGGTTGGAGGGGTTGGGTCTCCCTCGCTTGGTTTCCCTCTTTTTTCTCTCCTGAAGACGGTTAAAACGAAAATTAGAGACTATGTGTTCTCTAAAATTTCTTTATGTTCATTGAAAAATATATATATATTATATATATATATATACTAAAGAATCACAAGAAACACGTGATGAAACGAAATTAGCTTGTATTTTATATGTTTTTATATTTTAACATGTGTTTTTGTAGTGTTTCCCCATATTTTGTTTTTGTAACAAATCTGTAACCTTTGTTGTTATAAAAATTTAGTTGCTCTCTGATGACATATATTTGAAAGGCCTTAGAGCATATTTTCTGTGTTTTTTTACTTTTTCCTTGTGGCTTATACTTTCATATATATATATATATATATATTCGTATATTTTGGGAGCAGGCCTTCATTGATACATGTTCTATTAAAACCTATGCCTATTTCAATTTTGACGCATTTTCGAATTAATTTTTCAAATTTCCTTACCTCTGGCTTCCATAAGTTTGGGACAAGATAAATCAGTTCTCCAAAGTTTTTATTCTTGTATATCATCGACATGTTTCGGTCTTCGTCGACCATTATCAAGAAAGTTATCGTAGTTTGACAATTTACTTAAAAAACAAATATAAATTTATTATGATTAAATAAATAAATATATATATATATATATTTGTAAAAGTTGGAAGCAGTCCTTCATTTAAACATATATTGTTAAATAACGCCCCATATTTGACTTGTATCTGTTTCTTACACAATTTTCCAGTTTCCGGAATTCCTTCCTCGTCTCTTCATTAAAACTATAAAGCTTATCACCAATATTGCTAGTCATATTTCGAATGTACCACATTCATCATCAGGACAATAATGAAAATAATAGTAGGATTGTTAGTTTATATACGGGTATAAATAAAAACTGACAGTTTTTTATATATATATTTATATAATAAATTATATTTATTTATATATATTAATTATATTTATTTAGTTAGTTTTTATTTATATTTATATATAAAAACTAGACAGTTTATATATAAACTGACAATCCTACTATTATTCTCATTATTGTCCTGATGATGAATGTGGTACGTTCGAAACATGTCGACTAGCAATATTGATGATAAGCTTTATATTTTTAATGAAAAGACGAGGAAGGAATTCCGGAAACTGGAGAAATTATGTAAGAAACAGATACAAGCCAAATATGGGGAGTTATTTAACAATATATATATATATATATATATCCGTCATACGTCGTGAATTGTTGTTGTACTCGTAGAAGTCCAATCTGTTTCGCACGTTGTGCATCTTCATGTAGGACTAATATTGTCGAAGGGTTTTTAATATTCGACGTGTAATGAGAAAGTAAGGTCATTTTTTAATTTCGAGCGTTCTGTAAAATCTAATTTAAAAAAAAAAATTTTTTTTGTTTGTTGGTACACTTATGAAAATCATATGCTCACACTTTTGACTGTATAGTATGTGTTATTTAGGTTGCAGTGGCAGTCCCACAAGAGAACACACTTGTGTTCTCAACTCAAAGGCCGAATATTGAGTCTTTGTGGATTATACAATGAATGTTGTACCTTGTGAGTCGAAAATTGTGCCTGACTCAAGTGTATTTAGAGTACAGTTCTTTAACGAATACCTGACGTCGTACAGACTAAGGGACCGAAGTTATAGTTAAATTTGAACCAATTCCCGAATTATTTTTTTATTTATGGAAGGATACTAGAGTTTATTTTTATTTTGATGTCTGGCCATGAATTGGATAGCTTTGGCAGTGGATTGAGTGACAACGGTTTCGACTAGGGAGTCAGAACAGTGGGGATATAGCGAGACGTGACTAAGAAGCAAGGAGGTGACAGCGGAATGCGAAATATATAGGAGCACGACAGAGGAAGAGAGAGGAATACTGATGATGGGGAGTCGAGGAAAGGAGGAGGGTATGTGTGGGAGTGAGTGAGTGAGAGAGGTCAGTGGGGGGAGCGTGGAAAGACTGATGAGGGATGGAGAGGGATAGAGAGAGAGAGAGAGAGAGAAAGAGAGGAATACTGATGATGGGGAGTCGAGGAAAGGAGGAGGGTATGTGTGGGAGTGAGTGAGAGAGACAGGTCAGTGGGGGGAGCGTGGAAAGACTGATGAGGGATGAAAAGAGAGAGAGAGGAAACTGACGATGGAGAGTCGAGGAAAGGAGGAGGGTATGTGTGGGAGTGAGTGAGTGAGAGTGGTCAGAAGTGGGGGGAATGTGGAAAGACTGATGAGGGATGAAAAGGGATAGAGAGAGCGAGCGAGAGAGAGAGAGAGAGAGAGAGAGGAATACTGATGATGGAGAGTCGAAGAAAGGAGGGGGGTATGTGTGGGAGTGAGTGAGAGAGACAGGTCAGTGGGGGGAGCGTGGAAAGACTGATAAGGGATGAAAAGGGATAGAGAGAGATAAAGAGAGAGCAGTACTGATGATGGAGAGTCGGGGAAAGGAGGAAGATATATGTAGGAGTGAGTGAGAGAGCCAGTTCAGTGCGGGAAGCGTGGGAAGACTGATGAAGGATGAAGAGGGATAGAGAGAGAGGGAGGGAGAGAGAGGAATACTGATGATGGAGAGTCGAGAAAAGGAGGAGGGTATGTGTGGGAGTGAGTGAGAGTTGAGATGTGACTCTGACGAAGACTGTTTTGGACGTTCATTGACACATCAATACCGTTGTGGTTCTTCATATATACCGTTGTGATTCTACATATTTACGGGTGTGGTTCTACACATATACGCGTGCAGTTCTACATATACACTAGTGCGGTTCCACATATATACCGTTGTGGTTCTACACATATTCCCGTGTGTTTCTACACATATACCGGTGTGGTTCTACACATATGCCGGTGTGGTTCTACACATATGCCGGTGTGGTTCTACACATATTGCATGTGTTTCTACACATATACCGGCGAGGCTCTACACATATACCGGTGTGGTTCACACATATATTGGCGAGGTTCTACGCATATACCTTTGTGATTGTACACATACGAGTATACCGGCGAGGTTCTACACATATACCGGTGTGGTTCACACATATACCGGCGAGGCTCTACACATATACCGGTGTGGTTCTACACATATACGCGTGCAGTTCTACATATACACTAGTGTGGTTCTACAGATATACCGGTGTGGTTCACACATATACCGGTGTGGTTCTACACATATACGCGTGCAGTTCTACATATACACTAGTGTGGTTCTACAGATATACCGGTGTGGTTCACACATATACCGGTGTGGTTCTACACATATACGCGTGCAGTTCTACATATACACTAGTGTGGTTCTACGCATATACCTTTGTGATTGTACACATACGAGTATACCGGCGAGGTTCTACACATATACCGGTGTGGTTCTACACATATACCGGCGAGGCTCTACACATATACCGGTGTGGTTCACACATATACCGGTGTGGTTCACACATATACCGGCGAGGCTCTACACATATACCGGCGAGGCTCTACACATATACCGGTGTGGTTCACACATATACCGGTGTGGTTCACACATATACCGGCGAGGCTCTACACATATACCGGCGAGGCTCTACACATATACCGGCGAGGCTCTACACATATACCCTTGTGGTTCTACACATATACCGGCGAGGCTCTACACATATACCGGTGTGGTTCTACACATATACCGGCGAGGCTCTACACATATACCGGTGTGGTTCACACATATACCGGCGAGGCTCTACACATATACCCTTGTGGTTCTACACATATACCGGCGAGGCTCTACACATATACCGGTGTGGTTCACACATATACCGGCGAGGCTCTACACATATACCGGTGTGGTTCACACATATACCGGCGAGGCTCTACACATTTACCGGCGAGGCTCTACACATATACCGGCGAGACTCTACACATATACCGGTGTGGTTCACACATTTACCGGCGAGGCTCTACACATTTACCGGCGAGGCTCTACACATATACCGGCGAGGCTCTACACATATACCGGTGTGGTTCACACATTTACCGGCGAGGCTCTACACATATACCGGTCGAGGCTCTACACATATACCGGCGAGGCTGTACACATATACCGGTGTGGTTCTACACATATACCGGCGAGGCTGTACACATATACCGGTGTGGTTGATGGTCCCCCGCTCTGTTTCAGGCGACCCCATTGCCTGCATCACAGACGGCGTCATCCCAGGCCACGTGATCAACACCTACTGCTGGATCATGACTACTTTCACTCTTCCCAACCAGCTGAGCGCTCAAGTCGGCACAGAGGTGGCCCACCCAGGCGTTGCCAACCACCTGCCAGGCCAGCCAACCACGCACCATGCCTACTACCAGTGGGTGCCCTTCATGCTCTTCTTCCAGGTACTCTACCATCCTCCAACTCATACCGACTCTACCGTCTTTACTTAGTACTTCGCCTCATAATTATCAAATATCAGGTCCCAATGGTAGCAAGGGGGGGGGGGGGAGGCGGCACGTGCCAGGGAGTGTCAATTTAAGGGGATAAAAATAGAAAATAGAAAAAAATTATATAAACGCTAATAAAAAAATGTGTAAATGTATACCAAACTGAGTTTTTAAGATCGGAATTGTTTTTATGTTTTAAACGGGTTTTTCAGCTGTAATATTTGCAAATTAAAACTAAATTTATTTAATATTTTTCAAAAACTAATTTTTTAAACAGGTCGAAAGTTAATCATTTTTGTTTGCTCAGTAAATTTAATTGAGCAATTTTTTTTTATGATTTCAATATACGTTTTTGTTTTGACAAATCGTTAGTTTTCTTTGATGACGACTGTAAATGTATACGCATCAAAGAACCGAGACGCATTCTCAGATGACCGAGATTTGCTTGGCTGGTGGAGAATAAACTCTGAATATATAATATACCAGACACGAGCTCGATCGGGCTGTACACCCGCGGGCCTGATCAGGTCGTGCTAGATTTTTTAGGCCCTTTCTTACCTCTGTTGTGCTCGAAATGCGTTGTTTAGATCAGCTTTCGCCAATCTGAAATCTATTAAAATATATAGGTCGTCGGCGAAGAAAAGCGATTAATAAATTATTATTATGAAATAATGACCCTTTTTTCATATTTAATAAACATAAAAAAGACAAAAATTAACGAAACTTGTGGTTTGGATGTTCGGGAGAAAGGTGGGGAGGTAAAAGATGAGAGAGAGAGAGAGAGAGAGAGAGAGAGAGAGAGAGAGAGGGAGGGAGGAAGGGAGGTAAAAGATGAGGAAGAGAGAGGGAGGGAGGGAAAAGGAGAGAGAGGGGGGAGGAGAGGGAGCGAGGGAGAGAGGAAGGGAGGTAAAAGATGAGAGAGAGAGAGAATGAGGGAGGGAGGGAGGAAGGGAGGTAAAAGATGAGGAAGAGAGAGTGAAGGAGGGTAAAGGAGAGAGGAGAGAGAGGGGGAGGTAAAAGATGAGAGAGAGAGAAGAGGGAGGGAGGGAGGTAAAAGATGAGGAAGAGAGAGGGAGGGAGGGAAAAGGAGAGAGAGGGGGGTAAGAGGGAGGAAGGGAGGTAAAAGATGAGGAAGAGAGAGGGAGGGAGGGAAAAGGAGAGAGAGGGGGAGGAGAGAGAGAGAGGAAGGGAGGTAAAAGATGAGAGAGAGAGAGAATGACGGAGGAAGGGAGGTAAAAGATGAGGAAGAGAGAGGGAGGGAGGGAAAAGGAGAGAGAGAGGGGGGGGAGAGAGAGGGAGGAAGGGAGGTAAAAGATGAGAGAGAGAGAATGAGGGAGGGAGGTAAAAGATGAGGAAGAGAGAGTGAAGGAGGGTAAAGGAGAGAGGAGAGAGAGAGGGAGGGAGCGAGGGACGGAGGAAGGGAGGTAAAAGATGAGAGAGAGAGAATGAGGGAGGGAGGGAGGAAGGGAGAGTGAAGGAGGAAAAAGGAGAGAGGAGAGAGAGAGAGAGACAGGGACGGACGGAGGAAGGGAGGTAAAAGATGAGAGAGAGAGAATGAGGGAGGGAGGGAGAAAGGGGGGTTAAAGATGAGAGAGAGAGAATGAGGGAGGGTGGGAGAAAGGGAGGTAAAAGATGAGGAAGAGAGAGGGAGGGGAAAGGGAGATGGAGCAGAAGATACGGAGGTAGGGAGGGAGGGAGTTATTAAAATGAGAGAAAGAGAGGGAGGAAGGGAGGTAAAAGGAGAGGGAGAGAGGGAGGGAAAAGAAGAGAGAGAGAGAGAGAGAGAGGGAGGGAGGGAAGAGAAGAGAGAGAGAGAGAGAGGGAGGGAGGGAAGAGAGAGAGAGAGAGAGAGAGAGGGAGGGAAGATCAAAACAGCTACGTTTTTTATTATTATTATTATTATAATATATTTGAAAACGTAACCTTCACTTCTGGAGTGTGCCTCTCCAATATCAAAAACGAATAGATAGTACAGAGTTGTAGTTTCTGGATTTTTTCCAGATTCAAATAAAATAGCCAATAGACACATAATGAGTGAGAAATAGCAAGTGAATATTTTGCACTTCTTTAGAAAAACTAAAGATAGAATAATGAAAATAGTGATAATGCAGGTAATAGTGAGATGATGAGATATCAGAGCATCCACAGTCATCGTCAGGTAACATCAGAGAGTACATTGAAATAGGAGGGGTAAGAAAGAAACGCAAAATATAAAGAAAATATGACTCAAACAACCTGAAATTAGGATTTGTTGAGATCTACCTGAAAACATTTACAGTACCATTTTATTTCAAATCCATTTTATAGGTCAGCCAAATAAAAGAATGATATATTAGTGTCCATGAAGTTCTAAAGATTGGCGACCGCTGGCTTATACTTTGTATATGTGGAGACTGTTATTATCTTGTCACCTTACAAGTCAGTATTTTTATTATTTTTTTTATTGTTTAAGTCAATCCCTAGCGGTTGATAACGGTCAGTTGTTTACCGGCTTTTTGTTTGATCGGTGATTCTACAGATTCTACATTATTTGTCCTAAATTTATCCTAACTCAAGTGCATATCGAATAAGGTATCTTTATCGTGTATCTGATATCGTACGGCTACAAATCAGTAAGTACTGTTCAAAATTAAATGCTAGCTCATGTTCGTGAGTGTCGTGGACGGTCTTATGGTCTTACATGTATAAAGTTTGACAAAGTTCCATATTACTTTTAGCATGATGTTACAAGAGGTAATATCCTGTGGGTGCTTTTGAGGGATTTGCCGTTATGTTGACACTAGGATTAACTGGCTTGATAAGGGAAGGAAGGTCTTCCTTATCTTTTGTGAGTTTAACCAGAGTGATGTAGTGGTGAAATGAATTGTACATCTCGAATGTATTGAGGAGGAATAAAGAGAGATAGAGAAACAGGGAGGGGCAAGAGATAGAAGGGGAGAGAAAGAGATAGAGAGAGGTATGGATGTATAGATAGAGGTAGATCAAAATAAATAGAGAGAGGGAGTCATGGGAAGAGACATGAGAGAGAGAGGAGAGAGAGAGATTAGGGAGGAAGAAGGAGAGAGAGGAGGGAGGGAGCGAGAGGGAGAGAGAGGTAGTGTGAGAAAGGGAAAAGGTGAGAGAGTTGGCGAAGGGATAGAGTAAGAGAGTGGGAGGGAGGGAAAAGGAAAGGGAGAGTGAGGGACGGATGAATAAGAAGAGAGAGGGATAAGGAGAAGAGAAAGAGAGAGGAAGGGAGAGAGGAGGAGAGGGAGAGGGAGGGAGAGAGGAGGAGAGGAAGAGTGAGTAAGGGAGGGAGAAAAAAGGAGAGGGAGAGAGAGAGAGAGAGACAGGTAGTGTGAGGATAGAGTAAGAGAGAGGGAAGGAGGGAAAAGGAAAGGGAGAGGGAGGGAGGGATGGATAAGAAGAGAGAGGGAGAGAGGGATAAGGAGAAGAGAAAGAGAGAGTAAGGGAGAGAGAAAAAAGGAGAGGGAGGAAGGGAGAGAGGAGGAGAGGGAGATGGAGGGAGGGAGAGAGAGAGAGGCAGCGTGAGAAAGGAGAAGGGTGAGGGAGGGAGGAGGGGAAGAGAGAAGGGAGGGAGAGTGATTGAGCAGGAGAGAGAGGAAAGAGAGAGCGATAACAAACTAAATTTCTTTCAACATGTTCCCATGTATATACGAGTATATAGCCCAATTCATATCAATCTAAACTTATTTAAAGACCATCAATAAATCATTTTTCGATGCTTGTTACAGGGAATTCTCTTCTACGTTCCCCACTGGGTTTGGAAAAACTGGGAAGAGGGTAAAGTTCGTCACCTCACAGAAGGTAACTTCACGCACTCCCTTAATCTTTCTCCTTGCTATACAATGATGTAGGTGTTGTTATGTTATGTTTCTCCTTGCTAGACAACACTGTTTTGAACTGTTGTTTTCATATTTGCAGGTTTGCGAGGTGCCAACACTGTTACTGGGTGTGAAAAGACCGCTCGTCAAGGGAAACTTGTACAGTATGTCGTCGACACTCTCCACAGACACAACGTCTACGCCAGTGGATACTATATATGTGAAGTCTTCAACTTTGTCAACGTTGTAAGCCTATTACTTCTTAATAATTTGAACAACATATCATTTAAATAATAAACTCTATGGTTAAACTTAATTGTTTTAATTCTAATATAATTATAACCATCGTATATGCTCAATTATATTAATTAGATAGTCTAAATAGTGTATTTTGATATGTTTGGATTCTTGATACAGTTCCAAAACCTGCATCAGTGTTTCTTATTGTCTTGTTCAGGTGCAAAGGTCACTTAACTTTATATCCAGTAACACGGTTTCTAATACTTCTGTCTTTTGATTCCACTTTTCTATATCCGGTACAAAGATATCTAATTTTTAGATTAGTATCTGAAAATATTATTTTTTTTTTAATTATTGCTAAATAAACAGCTAAAATATTGATATGAAAGTTATCATAGATACATTACGTGTAAAATCTGTTATAGTATTGTATTTTATCATATTAGGGGATTTCAAAAATTACATCTCCACACAAAAAAACACAATCACTATATTTTTCTTACAGTAAAGTAAAAAGTTGAGTATGAAAACTAACAACGCCTTTCGAACACTTAGTGTTCTTCTTCAGGTTTACATAAAAAAAAATATACATAGTTTATATTAGAAATAGGTAAAACCGTCATACATCGTAAGATGATCTTGGAGTCGTTGGAGCGCTTTCGGACGTTGTCCATCTTCGATCGCAACAAACCTACTGAGCTGTTATATAGGGGGTTGGTTATCTGTTAAGTCCACTGCTACCCTGATATTATTTACAAAAAAAAAATAATAATAATATCAGGGTAGCAGTGGAATTGACAGATAACCAACCCCCTATATAACAGCTCAGTAGGTTTGTTGCGATCGAAGATGGACAACGTCCGAAAGCACTCCAACTCCAGGATCATCTTACGAGGTATGACGGTTTTACCTATTTCTAATATAAATCATACTAACCTCAGTGGTATTAACAATATATATGTATTTAAATATACAAAGAGCTTCATATATATGAATACTATATTATTATACCATATATTTAAAATATATAGTGAGCTTTAAAAACATCAAAGTTAATTATTTGAAGTTAAGTACAATATATGAATGTTGAATTGCACTAATAGGTTTTTAACAAGGGAATTAATATAAAAAATTGACTCAGTTTATCCTGAACTTTAATAAAACATGACAACATACTGAAACATGAATGAATTTATAAGTATCAAAGATTAAGAGAAAAAAAATTATAATGAAATGTACCTGCCTTCGAATAAGAAACAGATGTACCCTATACCCCCACCCATGTCCATTCCATTACCAGTCAGTCAGTCTTATTCAGAGGAACTCATCCTTAGGTTCGTACTTTCTGCCTTATTTTATTTTATATTAATTTTTGTACTTATTTACTTTGTACTATAGATAACTCTCTGGTGTCATTGTATTTTTTAGTTAATGCCTGAGGAAGAACACTACGTGTTCGAAACGCGTTGTTTATATCATTAAAATTTTTATATGTGGAGACCATTTCATTAGATTTTTACCCTACAATGAGTATCAAAGATTTTCAATTCTTCTTAAATCTCTCCCGTAAATCGACATCTTAAGAGTGCAGTTAATTAAAAATAATTGCTACTTATAAATTTGTTTAAGTTTCACTATGTTGTGATGTTTTATTAAGGTTCAGGTTTAATTAAGTCATTTTTCATACTATTTCCCTCGTTAAAAACCTCAATAGTGCAATTCAATATTCATATATTGTATTCAATTTCAAATAATTCACTCTGATGTTCTTAAAACTCATGCAGTTGTACATTTTTTTAAATTTAAACTTGAAGAAGAGCAGAAAGTGTTCGAAACGCGTTGTTTAGTTGTCATATTAAACTTTTTTTGTGTGTGGAGACGTAATTTTTGAAATACCACAGTTACTATAGATAAAAGTTTTTCAAACTTTTTTCGACGCGGAACCCTTTTTGGTTCCAGGAAACTTTCCCAGGAGACCCAGATTCTAATGATTTCATACAATCATAATATAAATATTTTCATATGCCTTTTTAAATAGTATGTTTGTTAAAAAAAAAGTAATATTACTGCAATGTGTATTTTATGAACAAAATTCAAAACTAAAAGATGTGAATTATCATATTATCCACAAGTGTATAACACATAAAACAGAATTACTAGCAATTTTAACATAGAGTTTGTTTTGTAATCATTTTTGGCTTTATAGTTGAGAGTTTGGTTCTCAAGTTAGCCCCCAGCATTATGTAAGTCTACATCGGTATTTGGTTTCTAAGGCAGTTTAAAGGGGAAATCCAGTTTCACATACGTAGGTAGTTGGAAATGGCAGGAATATGTGAAGTGCTACTTTTGCAATAGCAAGGAATTCAAGAATCAGATAGTTTCAAAAACTGAATAGTGATTCATCCTAAATATGAAAAAATATTGACCACTTCTACTTATGGATATATAAAAAAATTTCACATAAACACGTGAAATAACAATCAATGATAAAACTATAATAAGAAAATGGAAAAACTAGACTAAGATCTTTCAACCGTAACAAGCGGTCTTCGTCTGGGTTTTTGACTCTGACGAAGACCGCTTGTTACGGTTGAAAGATCTTAGTCTTGTTTTCCCATTTCTTATTGTGGTTTGATCATTTATGGGTATATGTAGATATAAACATTATTCGGTTTCATGATTCACAAGAAATATAGAATAAATCTATAACCATAAAAAAATTTTTTTAGAAAATTGTTTTTACTAAATGATTTTGACGGAACCCCCGACAGTCTGTTAAGGGACCACGGGCTTCAGCGGAACCCACTTTGGGAACCTCTGACATAGGTAATAGTATTAGAATTAGTAATAATACAATTCGTCAACCTCGTAAAGTCTCAGAAAAGCTCCACCGGTTTCGGGTCCATCTGGATCCCATCTTCAAGAGGACCTAACTGACTGTCAGTTAGGTGCTCTTGAAGATGGGATCCAGGCGGACCCGAAACCGGTCGAGCTTTTCAGAGACTTTACGAGGTATGACAGATTGTATTATTACTAATTCTAATATTACTAACCTCAGTGGAACTAACCCATTAACTATATAGATAATAGTATTTTATGTGTTAACGATGGCAACTGTTTAATAGTGCAGTGAAGGTGGATGACGACGTTTCGCTTTGCATTGCAGATCGGCAACATGTTCCTGATTGACACATTCCTGGGTGGCGCCTTCATGACCTACGGCACAGATGTGATTCGCTTCTCTGGCTTGGCACAAGAGTCTCGCAGTGACCCTATGATTGCCATCTTCCCTCGGGTCACTAAGTGCACCTTTCACAAGTATGGTCCTTCTGGCTCGGTGCAGACTCACGATGTGCTTTGTGTACTGGCTCTCAACATTCTCAATGAGAAGATCTACATATTTCTATGGTAAGCATTTTATATTCGTCACCTTTATTCTACAAGTATGGTCCATCAGGTTCGGTCGAGACTCACGATGTGTCTTGTGAAGTCGCTTTCAACATTCTCAATGAGAAGATCTACATATTTCTATGGTAAGCATTTTATATCCGTCACCTTTATTCCACAAGTATTGTCCATCAGGTTCGGTCGAGACTCACGATGTGTCTTGTGAAGTCGCTTTCAACATTCTCAATGAGAAGATCTACATATTTCTATGGTAAGCATTTTATATCCATCACCTTTATTCCACAAGTATTGTCCATCAGGTTCGGTCGAGACTCACGATGTGTCTTATGAAGTCGCTTTCAACATTCTCAATGAGAAGATCTACATATTTCTATGGTAAGTATTTTATATCCGTCACCTTTATTCCACAAGTATTGTCCATCAGGTTCGGTCGAGACTCACGATGTGTCTTGTGAAGTCGCTTTCAACATTCTCAATGAGAAGATCTACATATTTCTATGGTAAGCATTTTATATCCGTCACCTTTATTCCACAAGTATTGTCCATCAGGTTCGGTCGAGACTCACGATGTGTCTTGTGAAGTCGCTTTCAACATTCTCAATGAGAAGATCTACATATTTCTATGGTAAGCATTTTATATCCGTCACCTTTATTCCACAAGTATGGTCTATCAGGTTCGGTCGAGACTCACGATGTGTCTTGTGAAGTCGCTTTCAACATTCTCAATGAGAAGATCTACATATTTCTATGGTAAGCATTTTATATCCGTCACCTTTATTCCACAAGTATTGTCCATCAGGTTCGGTCGAGACTCACGATGTGTCTTGTGAAGTCGCTTTCGACATTCTTAATGAGAAAATCTACATATTTCTATGGTAAACTTTGTATCTGCATCACCTCTATTTCACAGGTATGGTCTGTCCATCAATTGGGACAGTCACACTATGTCCTGTGTGAATTCGGTGTCAACAATCTTAATGAAAAGATCTACTAGTTTCAGTATGTCACAACACTATGCTGCTCTTTTTCTCATTCCTTCACAAACAACACACCATATCACACCACAATTCTGTTCTTCTTGACATTCTGCTCCTCTTTACCACTATAACTGACTTGCTCCCGCCTCTTGCAGGTTCTGGCTCATCCTTCTCGCTATCATGTCAGGACTGGCTCTAGTCTACAGCACCGCAGTCGTCCTCCTACCCTCCATAAGAGAGATCATTCTTATTCGGAGGTTTAGATTTGGCAGTCCTGCAGGAGTTTCAGCTCTTATTAGAAAAACCCAGGTATTTTTAGTCAGATTACCTTAGATTTAGTCTTAACTTCATTTGTCATATATGAACATGACCCTATATGTTGATATATATATATATATATTGTTAAAAGTAGCAGCAGCTTCTGCTCTCGCTATTTTTAAGCTGGTGGCCACGATCTTGCAGGCGATTCTTGTATATTGCGGTTGGAGCTTCCACATCAACTGTCCAAGGGACATCAACTCATACGAGCTTTCGACCATAATTACGTTGGTCATCGTCGGGTAAAATCTTCTTCTGGAAGGATGCTTATATAAACTTCCTAAGAGGATGTGATTTTTCATTGGTCCAATAAACTTGCCTTATGGGTCAATCAGAGTACAGGTTTCAGTTTTCGTTCTTATTCAATTTCATTTTTCATGAAAAATGACACACACATTTCATTTCTATCTTCTTGTTCGTTGAAATAACGAACATATATATATATACACGAGTACCAGTTTGCTTCTCAACACGAGTACTTCGCACTTCTTCCCGATGACGACGGATGTCGAAATATCGAAGTGAATTCTGTAGTGTCTTTCTGTGTTATTTCCTATGTGTTAAAGTTTTTATTGTCCACACGGACCTTTCATTTTATTCGAAGTATACGAGTATTGAATCTGCTATATATACGAGTATATATATATATACAGTTCACAGTAAACTATAGTTACAGAGTAAAGGGACTCACTCACAGTCTCTTTGTACACATTGAGTGTGTTCGTCCCTTTACTCTGTATCTATAGTTTACTGTGAAACGTTTTTTTTTCCTTTGTGCATCGTTTTCCTGTTCATAATATATATATATATATATATAATATATATATATATATATATATATATATATAATAATAATAAAAAACGAAGGAAACACACAGAAAGACACAGACATAACTCACATCGATATTTCGACAATCGTCGTCATCAGGAGGTGCGAAGAGCGAAGAGTCCCGCAGGAAGACAGGGCGGTACTCCCTGCGTACCTGGGTACCGCCCTGTCTTCCTGCGGGACTCTTCGCTCTTCGCACCTCCTGATGACGACGATTGTCGAAATATCGATGTGAGTTATGTCTGTGTCTTTCTGTGTGTTTCCTTCGTTTTTTATTTTATTGTAAAAAAGTCCGCTGGACCGTTTCTTTTAATTGTATATATATATATATATATATATATATATATATATATATATGTTGAATGCCAGATCAGATATGAAAAAGACGAGCCAATCCCTGTTACGTATTACTTTGGCTGAGGCGGCCGAGCGGACGGAGTGTGCTAAGGAGAAACGTGTTTAACGAAATAATACACCCCAACAATAAGAAGTCCCAAAGTAATACGTAACAGGGATTGGCTCGTCTTTTTCAATATATATATATATATATATATATATTATATATATTATATAGGTATCAACCTGAACCGTAAAGAAGTATTAAGAGGTGTTTTTTCTTAAATTTAATTTTGTTTCATAAATTTTATTTTTTAATATGTTAATTATTTTATTAATTTATTATTTTTCTGTTTAATTGAATTTTATGCTTTACTTTTTTCGTTTTCATTGTGGCCAACTTGTATATATTCTGTGAAGCTGTTCTTTTCTCGCCACTCAACTTCCTTTCCTGAGAACGACCGTTAAAAGGGTCAAAATATTTAATATAAGCCCTAGTGTCTTTTTTTCATTCGTGTTTCTCAAAGTTTTCGAAGTATATATATATATATACAATTAAAAGAATCGGTCCAGTGGACTTTTTTAAATAAAATACATTCAAAACGAAGGAAACACACAAAAAGACACAGACATAACTCACATCGATATTTCGACCATCGTCGTCATCAGGAGGTGTGAAGAGCGAAGAGTCCCGCAGGAAGAGTCACCGCCCTGCCTTCCTGCGTGACTCATCGCTCTTCACACCTCCTGATGACGACGATGGTCGAAATATCGACGTGAGTTATGTCTGTGTCTCTCTGTGTGTTTCCTTCGTTTTGAATTTATTTAATATATATATATGAATAATAATCAAAATAACATTTGATGTAATAGATGGATTAATTTACCACAATGAAAATAATTTGGAAAACTAAAAAATAATAAATACTTGTTAGCCTGGTTGATTGAAATCTCTAGAATTGTTGGTAACCCTGAATGTGTTTAATGATGAAGAAGTTTTCATCTGTTTAATTATTCCGCTAATTAAAACATTATCCAATTTATAAAGTCCTAGGCTATTGTTCATTAATTTCTCATAACATAAAGAACTGTTATGGATTAATTTACCACAATGAAACAAATTTGGAAACAATGCTCTAAGGCCTTTCGTCAAAACATCGTCAGAGAGCAAGTGAACTAAAAAAATTATAAATGTAAATATTTAAATGGAAATATGAAATGGAAATTAAAATATACTTTTAATTGTATATATTTTCTTTATTTTTTCTTTTCTTAACCTTTTTCTACCTTTCAAAAACATTTTTTTTTATTTTTGCTCTCGACTTCCTAGTTCCTTTTTTATTTGTCTCCTTTGCGGCAGCACTGCTTTAGCCCTCACCCAGTAAGTTCTTTAGTTAACTGTCGTCCCTCCGTCAATTCACTTCTTCTCCTGAGGACGACCGCCATTACAGTCGAAATATTGAAAAGTGAGTCTTTGTTGTGTTTCAGTTTATGTGTCACTGCTTATTTTAATTATATATAATCATTTCTGATGTAGACGCTGCATTCATTTATCGTTAATAATATTTTGCTAAAAGATTTTCCATGCTTTATCCTGTTTTCCCTGTGTTAATGATCACCATGAATGCATGACATACACGACTGATTTCATTTCTTGTTTTCAGGTCGGCGACTTCCTCCTCCTCCACCTCATGGGTCAAAACATGAACATGATGGTCTTTGGTGAATTCCTCGAAGAACTATCAAGAAAACTACATTTAAGCAACAACATTCCTAATGCACCATCAACAATGGAACTGTTTCCAACATCAAAGCTAAGACATGCAGAGACTGAGGCTTGACCAACAGAGACTCACATCTATATGTAGGTCTCAAACACCATTATCACCACCATCAACTACTTTTGCAGCAATCTCAACTCCATCATATATATATATAATATAGGAGGCCTCAGAACTTATTTTTCTTCATTCTGATTCTTCCTACGACATTTTGTCTCATATACATATGAGATATGTATATATACATATATAATATATATATATTATATATATATATATAATATACATATACATATATATTAGCTCTGAGGCCTTCTAGATTATATAAAGAAGAGTAAATAAATATATATATATATATATATATATATATATATATATATATATATAATGAAATTACGAAACAGTCGAAACCGGACAGATAAATAACTGAATAAAACAACACAGAAAGAACGAAAACATTTTTTGGTTCAATATTTCGAACCGAAGTTCGTCATCAGGAAGAGAGTAGAATGGAAAAAGAAGAGGAACGCACATACCTCTTCTTATTCCCTTCTACTCTCTTCGAAATATTCATCCAGTAAGTGTTCTCGTTCTTTATGTGTTGCCTTTTTCAGTTATATACATATATATTGTTTTCTATGAGTTGTCCGGGGTTAAGGAATATGATTCGTTATGATGGTGAGCAATAGGAGAGTAGAGTTTGTAGCTGCAGTTGTTACCCGCTGCCCAGCGGGTAGCTTTCTAACAACCCCACTCATGGACATACAAACTCTACTCTCCTATTGGTCACCATCGTAACGAATCATACACACACACACACACACATATATATATATATATATAAAGCTTTCACATAAACACGTGAAATAACAATCAATGATCAAACCACAATAAGAAATGGGAAAACAAGACTAAGATCTTTTAACCGTAACAAGCGGTCTTCGTCAGAGTCAAACACCCAACTTTGTCAGAGTTGGGACTCTGACGAGGACCGCTTGTTACGGTTGAAAGGTTTAGATTACCTTAGTCTTGATTTCCCATTCTTATTGTGGTTTGATCATTGATATATATATATATATATGATCAAACCACAATAAGAAATGGGAAAACAAGACTAAAATCTTTCAACCGTAACAAGCGGTCTTCGTCAGAGTCAAAAACTCAACTGAAGACCGCTTCTTGTGGTTGAAAGATCTTATACTTTTTTTTCCCATATCATACTGTGGTTTGATCATTGATTATATATATATTATATAAAGAAGTGAGTCACTCCTTAGACAGGCGACATATCCTTATAAAATGTTATATAAAATAGATATATGATATATATAATATATATAATGATATGTTACTATATGATATATATATCTAAGTTCAAATCTAACTCTCGTAGTCAGTGCTTCGATTTGTAATAAGAAATATATTAATATATATATATATATATATATATATATATATATATATATATATATATATATATATATATTTTTTTATTTAGGTCTTCATTTCATTAAGGCTATAAAAAGGGTTTACAGAACAAACGAATCGTCAGTACTAAGAGTTAGCTAACAGACTTGTTCTTTCAGTCGCTCTTTAGCTATTGAACAGTCCACTTCTTCTCCAGATGACAACGAATATCAAATGAAATAAATATTGTCAATATAATGTATTTTTCTATTATATTTTGGCATACTAATATATGTATATATAAAAACTGGAACGAATCTACCACCTAAATTACTCAATTAGTAATAATTATAAATAAAAATTCCATTATACTCCAAGTAGAAGATTTTTGTCTACTTTTTTAAATTATATTTTAGATTTTTAAACAGTATTCAATTTATCAAATGATGATTTATATAAAAGAAAAATTGTATATTTAAATAAATTAATTTTTTACGAAGAATTATAAAATAAAATCTCTGTAATAACTTTTAAGTATTTTATAAATTGTAAACTATATTTTCGGTATTTATTAAAGAATAGTATTATCATCTTAGTGGTTAATCAAATGCCCCTCTACGGAGGACACAATATTGTTGGTTATTGGTAGTGAATTACTAATTAGTCAAGAATTGTTAGTTTCTGCTTAACAGTGGTATCGATGTTAATTATTCAACAACTATTAGTAATTGGAAGTAAATTAAGTCAAATTTCTGGATAATTATTTGTTATTGATGGTAAATAATTACCTCTAATTACTAGATAATTATTTGCTATTGATGGTAAATAATTACCTCTAATTACTAGATAATTATTTGTTATTGATGGTAAATAATTACCTCTAATTACTAGATAATTATTTTTTATTGATGGTAAGTAATTTCTAGATAGTTATTTGTCATTGATGGTAAATAATTACCTCTAATTACTAGATAATTATTTGTCATTGATGGTAAGTAATTACCTCTAATTACTAGATAATTATTTGTCATTGATGGTAAATAATTACCTCTAATTACTAGATAATTATTTGTTATTGATGGTAAATAATTACCTCTAATTACTAGATAATTATTTGTCATTGATGGTAAATAATTACCTCTAATTACTAGATAATTATTTGTCATTGATGGTAAGTAATTACCTCTTAATTACTAGATAATTATTTGTCATTGATGGTAAGTAATTACCTCTAATTACTAGATAATTATTTGTCATTGATGGTAAGTAATTACTCTAATTACTAGATAATAATTTGTTATTGATGGTAAGTAATTACCTCTAATTACTAGATAATTATTTGTCATTGATGGTAAGTAATTACCTCTAATTACTAGATAATTATTTGTCATTGATGGTAAATAATTACCTCTAATTACTAGATAATTATTTGTTATTGATGGTACGTAATTACCTCTAATTTCTAGATAGTTATTTATTATTGGAGGTAAATAATTACCCCTAATTCCTAAATAAATAATTGCCTCCAATTTTCTGGACAAATGATACTAAATTACCTCTAATTTCTAAAGAATCCTTTTCTATTTGTGGTAAATTACGTCTATTTTCTTAACAATGGTAGAAAATTAGAATCTAAATGGTCAAAAATTATTATTTATTGACAGTGACAAATGCATACTTTGTTTACCATCAATAAACAACAAATTGTTTGTTCCTGGTAGTAAATCACTACTAATTACTCAAAAATTGTTAATAATTCACAACCAATAACTAAATATCAATCTTTATTAAAATGTCAATCTACAGACTGACATCAGAAAAGTACATAGATTGATTAATTTTTACATTGTAAAAGCACAAAAGCTAATTGAATGGACTTGTCCATTCTGAATTGTTTTGCTCATTAATATGAATTATCTCAATAGCTATTCATATTTACTATTCATATAACTAATCATATTTAACAATTTTCCTTTAATGTAAAAAAAAAAAGAAAATAACTGTGTTCACTAGGTTTAAATTCTAAATTAATTAAATTGATGTTTAATTGACTCAATAAACAACAAACAATGTCTTCCAAAATATTTAAATAAATTAAGTATATATTGACAACAGGTGTTCAAACACGAAGAAAAGTAATATACCAAATGAAGAAACACACTTACAGACTCTAATTTATGGGAAATCCGTCTTCTGGAGAGAAAAGAATGGGAAACCAAGCACAGTAGAGTTGCAACCGAAGATCTTGTTATATATATATAAAACAATTTTCAAAAGAAACACAGAAATAAATGCACTGAAACTCACTACAATATTTCGATGGCCTCGTTATAAGGAACATAGATGTGAATCACTCCAAAGACTGATAACGACCATATATATATATATATATATATATATATAATATATATATATATATAATCAGTCGTTATCAGCCTTTGGAGTGATTCACAACTATTCCTGAAGACGAGGACACCGAAATATAGTAGTGAGTTCAGTGATTTCTTTTCTGAGTGTTCTTTTGAAAATTCTAGTTTATATATATTATATATATATATATATAACGAAATGCGATCGAAAAGGATTGATAACACATAAATTAAGACACATGGGTAGCAAGTTCTTTGTTAAGTTTTTTCCTATGTCTCATAGTTTATTTTAAGTATATATATAATTAAATTGTTTATATATTTGTAATTTGTAATATATTTATATTTAAGAATTATTTATAAATTTAATATTATAAACAATTCTAAGTATTTATATATTACTATTATATTTATATATATATATATATATATATATATATATATATAACAATTTTTCACAATAAAGATGTAAAACAAAAATCAACGGCCAAACCACAGTAAGAAATCAGAAAAATAACTAAAATATTTCAATAAAAACAAATGGACTTCGTCAGAGTCCCACTAATACTAACACAGTTAGTCAGAGTATCAGTACTAACACAGAATATCAGTTGGACTTTGACGAAGATCACTTGGTTGGAAAACAATGATGTAAAAGTCTTTGTTTTTCGTTGAAATATTTTAATCATTTTTCTGTTTTCATACCGTGGTTTTATATATATATATATTTGTTACCTTCGGTAGTACCACTGAAATGCTTGATCTCCTTCTCTCTTTCTCTTGAAGGCGGATTTTCCGAAAATTATAGTTAGTAAGAGTATGTTTCATTTTACTCTATGAGTAACTTTTCTTTCTATTTGTACTTGTGTTGCCAATTTTGGATAGTTTTTTTCGAATATATATTTATATAAGATAATAATTAGAATAAATACGTGATTGAATCAATAATGAAATAAACCATTATGAGAAATAAAGAAAACAGAAAATGAACTTAAGACCTTTCCAATTATGCCATAAGAGAACAAATATAATAAGAAGGTAACAAAAAGGTTATAAAACAAATGAGAAATCAGCTGTTACAATTAGGTTGTACGAAAAAAAGTGTAAAACTGAAATTAATGGTAAATAAGAAAGGTATTAAAGAAACAAACAATAAGGAAATAAGAGAATAAATGAACAATAAAAATAAATACAATAAGTTATCTAACCCATTGTTAATTTGTTAACAATAGTAAGGTACCCTATTGACATTCATGCTTGCTGTCTGATATTATATATGTCTCATGTCTGATGATATATCATCAGAGAGCAATAAGCAATTAACTCTCTGATGATATAAACTGAAAGGTCTAAGATCATTTGCTTCATTTTCTTTATATTCATTATAGTTTCTTCCATTATATATATATATATATAATGATCAAACCACAATAAGAAATGGGAAAACAAGATATATATATATATATCTTTCAACCGTAACAAGCGGTCTTCGTCAGAGTCAAAAACCCAACTGACTTTTCTTAGTCTTGTTTTCCCATTTCTTATTGTGGTTTGATCATTGATTGTTGTTTCACGTGTTTATGTGAAATCTTTTTATATATATATATATAATATATATAATATATAATTATCACCAAAAAACGATCCACAAAGGACAATAAATATTTCAGAGTAAACTATAGATACGCACAAAAAACACTTACGGTCTCTACTTTTCGGTTTAATCGTCATCAGGAGAGAAGAAGCTTTGCCAAGCCCACTTGGCGGCTCTATCTCTTCTCTCCTGATGATGGTTAAACCAAAAAATTAGAGATTGTAAGTGTGTTTTTCTATAAACTGTGTACCTGCTGTTTACTCTAAAACATTTGTTGTCCGTTTTAGATAGTTTTCTTGATGATACTATATATCTATATATATATATTTTGGGAGCAGGCCTTCATTGATACATGTTCTATTAAAACCTATGCCTATTTCAATTTTGATGCATTTTCGAATTAATTTTTCAAATTTCCTTACCTCTGGCTTCCATAAGTTTGGGACAAGATAAATCAGTTTCTCCAAAATTGAAATAGGCATAGGTTTTAATAGAACATGCATATATATATATATATATATATCAATGATTAAACCACAATAAGAATGGTTTAATCATTGATTGTTGTTTCACGTGTTTATGTGAAATCTTTATATATATATATATATATATATATATACATAAAGTTAAGCTGGTTAAGTAAGTGATTGTATATTTCACAAATTACCTTCAGATATATTATATACGTTATATTTGGTATCCGTATTTTTAAAAATATATAAAATTTTAACGTTTATTAAATATAAAATTTAATTTTTTATAATCAGACTTTAATTAAACGATTATTTTTTTTTAAAAAAAAGTAACAAATATCAAAAAACTAAATATTTTAATCTTATCTGAATGTACATTACAAAAAGCTTACTTTTACAAATAATTTTCAAAATAAATTGGCCAAAAAAAAAGGAAAACAACATTTGTGATTGTTTCAATTAACAAGGTATATGTAATTACGAAGCAAAAATTATGTTAATGATAAAAAGAAAAGTTTATGCATGTAAGGGTTAATTGTCCTTTTAACTTTATATTTACTTAAAAAGTATTTGTCCTTAAGTTAATATTTCACATATTGTTTCTTGATTCAAGATTGGCCATTAACTAAACAAAACCCAGGATTGAACAATCAAATATTAAGCAAATTTTTGATTTTTCCAAAACCAGTATTGAAGAATCCAAAATTAAGCAATTTTTTCTATTTTGATTTTTCCAAAAACCAGAATTGAACAATCAAAAATTGAGCAATTTTTTCTATTTTCATTTTTCCAAAAACCAGTATTGAACAATCAAAAATTGAGCAATTTTTTCTATTTTGATTTTTCCAAAAACCAGTATTGAACAATCAAAAATTGAGCAATTTTTTCTATTTTCATTTTTCCAAAAACCAGTATTGAAAAATCAAAAATTGAGCAATTTTTTCTATTTTCATTTTTCCAAAAACCAGTATTGAACAATCAAAAATTGAGCAATTTTTTTTATTTTCATTTTTCCAAAAACCAGTATTGAAGAATCAAAAATTGAGCAAATATTTTTCTATTTTCATTTTTTAGGTCTTGTATATCACAAATTTATCTACAAATTGTATTGATACAATCATATACTTAACCAGCAACCATTTTTTTCTATGTATTGTATGTATTATCCAAAAACATATTAACAAAAACTAAAATATTGTAGCAATTTTTTTATTTTAAAGCACTTTTTCCAAAAACCAGTATTGAACAATCAAAAATTGAGCAATTTTTTCTATTTTCATTTTTCCAAAAACCAGTATTGAACAATCAAAAATTGAGCAATTTTTTTATTTTCACTTTTCCAAAAACCAGTATTGAAGAATCAAAAATTGAGCAAATATTTTTTATTTTGATTTTTTTAGGTCTTGTATATCACAAATTTATCTACAAATTGTATTTATATATCATATACTTAACCAGCAACCATTTATTTTTTATGTATTGTATGTATTATAAAAAAAATATAACAAAAACTAAAATTATGTTTGTTATAGATTATTTTTAGTTGATATAAAAGGAGCTACTCTACTCTACTCTAGAAAATTTTTTTTTGTATAAATTATAAAAAGTATTTTTGGTTTAATTATATAAAATAACATATATCTGTGTTCTTGTGAATATTGAAAACAAAAATCTAAAAAAAAAAATTTTTTTTACTTTTAATGTATTTTAATTTTTTTTAAGTGTTTTAAAATTTTCAGAAAAAAAATTTCATTTATATTATGAAAGACAATATTGTAAATAAATGACAAAAAAATATCTTTAATTAGAGCTTTCTGTTATTTGAAACTCAACAATCTATAAACCTATAGTTAATTCTTTACATTCCAAATGTTTCCCTTTTAATCAATTTTACTTTCATTTATTTTAGATTTATTAAAAGTTAGTTATAAATATATATACTTTAATTAGATGTTATGTGTTTTATAGTTTTTAAAAAATGTTTCTTTAAAGGAAACTAACGGTGATATATATATATAGAATGAAATTATTTTGTCATATCCTTAAGGAAAATCGCAGGATAAATATAAAATATACTCCTTATTGTTATCACTTCAGAATGATTGTATTATCATACTTAATTGGATATGTATTATTCTTATATTTAAGGATTAAATTATTTCCTTAAATAAGCAATATTTCTTCCTTTAATTATTTACATATAATTTTACTTATTATTATTATTATTATTATTATTATTTGTCCTGTATTTATATTTTATTAATTTTCATTTTTAGTTACTTTATTTTTTTTTGTCATTAAGTTGCTGGTAACACTGGTAGTGTTATTATGGCAAAGTGATTTCGCTTCTAATGCTTCTTTTTAAATACCCCCCCCCCCCCCACCCACCACCCCCCCCTCCCTTCTCACTCTCTTTGTAAACTTTCACTTGTCATATAAGTGTGACTTTGACGAAGTCCACTTATTTCTGTAGAATTATCTTAAGTTTTATTCCAGAATTTCTAACTATGGTATATGTTAATTTATATTTCATGATTATTGAAAAAAATCTTTTATATAAATAACTAAAACGGTATCAATCAAAATATTGAGCAAATTTTTGGATTTTGATTTTTTTTAAAATCAGTATTGAACAATAAATATTGAGCAATTTTTTTGATTTTTGATTTTTCAGGTCATAATAAAACAGTATTATTAACTTATGAAATTCAAATACAATGTTTGATAAATCTAACATTTCAGTATAATTTTCTTATTTTATTCCTTAATTATTTAATTTCAACAACCAGTCAGTCCTATATGACATGGATTGTTGATGACAAAAGATTTCCACTAAAATAATAAAAAGAAGTTGATCCACTGAGAATTTCCTTAAGGATTTTACTGGTTTTCCAAAAAGTGCCTTTTCTACAAAAGTTTCCTTAAGGATATTACCGGTGTTCCCAAAAGTATGTTATCTATAAAAGTTTCCTTAAGGATTTTACCGGTGTTCCCAAAAGTATGTTATCTATAAAAGTTTTCTTAAGTGTGTCAGCGGTGTTCCCAAAAAGTACATTATCTATAAAAGTTTCCTTAAGGATTTCACTGGTGTTCCCAAAAGTATCTTATCTATATGTTTCCTTAAGGATACCACCGGTGCCCCCAAAAGTACGTTATCTATAAAAGTTTTCTTAAGGATTTCACTGGTGTTCCCAAAAGTATCTTATCTATATGTTTCCTTAAGGATACCACCGGTTGCCCCAAAAGTACGTTATCTATAAAAGTTTCCTTAAGGATTTCACTGGTGTTCCCAAAAGTATCTTATCTATATGTTTCCTTAAGGATACCATCGGTGTCCCCAAAAGTACGTTATCTATAAAAGTTTCCTTAAGGATTTTACCGGTGTTCCCAAAAGTATGTATCTAAAAAAGTTTTCTTAAGTGTGTCACCGGTGTTCCCAAAAAGTACGTTATCTATAAAAGTTTCCTTAAGGATTTCACTGGTGTTCCCAAAAGTATCTTATCTATATGTTTCCTTAAGGATACCACCGGTGATTCCAAAAGTATGTTATCTATAAAAGTTTTCTTAAGTGTGTCACCGGTGTTCCGAAAAAGTACGTTATCTATCAAACTTTCCTTAAGGATATCACTGGTGTTCCCAAAAGTGCCTTATCTATCAAAGTTTCCTTAAGGATATAACTGGTGTTCCCAAAAGTGCCTTATCTATCAAAGTTTCCTTAAGGATATCACTGGTGTTCCCAAAAGTGCCTTATCTATCAAAGTTTCCTTAAGGATATAACCGGTGTTCCCAAAAGTGCCTTATCTATCAAAGTTTCCTTAAGGATATAACCGGTGTTCCCAAAAGTGCCTTCTTATCTATCAAAGTTTCCTTAAGGATATCACTGGTGTTCCCAAAAGTGCCTTATCTCTCTTCATCATTCGCCTATCTAGTAAGAATACCCCCACCATCCTTATATCTCACTAATATATATATATATATATACAATACTCTTATGATTTAAGTGGCCATAATTTCATTTACTGATAATTATATAATGTGATTAATATTTTAGAATAAAAATTCAATTGTTAATAAGACTTGTAATTGAATCTTTCTTTTTTTTAAAATAAATTAATTTTTTATTGATGTGTGTTTTTTACTTTCCTTGTAAGACTATAAAATTGTGTAAGCAGAGTTTGGACACAATGAATTTATGCAGTTCTAAATATCATTATAGAATCATAGATTATAGAATATAGAATGTGATCTCTTACAAGAACTATAACAAGACAAAGTATCAAGTTTCCATACTTCAAGAAACCGTACTTTCAAATTTTTATATTTTTTTTTTCTTCAAAATAGCATAAATTATCATTCAGGGATTGGTAATTCACAATGAGGGCAGAGTGAGACCGAGTAGCCTAGGCTACTCCAATTTCGTTATCTTAAGCAAACTATATCTTTATTATGCATAAGCAATATTAATATAACGTGTTTTCAAGTATGATAAACATAAACTAACTGTATCTACTTATATCTGATAATTGTGATTGATATTTAAGTCAAGGTGAGGCAAAGAATAACCTGTTTTGATATTAAGGCGTGTACCCAGCTTTTCAGCCATATCACGAATAATAGCAGAACAGATCGATGCCTTTTTTACGTGAAAACTCTTTCGCCGCATCTCGGGGACAGAAGATAGAGGCAAAACAGCCTCCGAGATACGCCCGAGGTGGACCACACAGAGGCGAGTTTCCACGACACCACATCAAGCAAAGAAAAACTACTAAAAATGTTATAAAACAGCAAACTATGACTTCATCCAAATGTCATCAAAACGCAAATCAAAAAACTAACTTCTAGCCAAACAAAACAAAAACAAACACACTTCAGTATCATAAGCTCAAATTTTTAAGCCTATCTTGGAGGCGTTGTCCCCAAAGAATAACCTACCTATCCTCCCATCTCATATTATTACACTACTCTAATTTCATTCTATAGGGTTTTTTTTACTTTTTGGACTTTAGGTTGGCATCGCTGGAATGAGCTTAGAACAGCTGATGGATAAAAATGATATGGGGGGGGGGGGAACCTGCGGTCTTAAGGCAGCATGTGTGGCATTTTAAACCATGAAATGCGACCTTCTGCGGTTTGTTAAGAAAAATGTTTTAAAAATATAATGAATCACAATTATGGTAATGAAAGACAAAAACTTGTGGCATTTAGGATGAAGAATATTCATCAACCACTACTTGAAAAGGTTAAGCTTTTAGGAAATCATTTTCCTGAGTATTACAAAGGTAATAAACGAAGGCAATGAGGACACTGCTGAATCTTTTAAAAGATGCGAAACAGTTTTAGATGCACTGATCGAGTAATATAATGATAGATTCAAGGATTTTACAATATAACTATTATATAAGATTAAACCAGTGGTTCTCAACGGGGTCCACAGAGGATTACTGGGGGTCCATGAGGAAAGTAGTATTCTGAAGGTCCATGACACGTGGTTAGGGCTCTATGTTAAGTTTAAATAAATTTATCAGCAAACCAAAAATAAATCAAAGCGAGTAAGCTTTGGCCATACAATATTCAAACATAATTAAAATATAAGACCTAATATCCTCGTCAGTATGTTAAAATGTTCCAATGTTTTAAAATTTTCTATTGCACTTCTCTTTATGGTACATTCAAAATTGATTCTGTTACAATTTATTTCAGGGTACTTTATAAAATGTTAATAAAGAAATATTTTGTTATTGTTTTAAAAACATTTTGTATTTCGGCATGCGTTGTAGATGTAATGAAATTATTTCATAATTAACGATTTTCATTTACCTAAAAACAAATATTTATTTATAAATTTGTATAATTATGTTTTTTAAGTATCCGGGGGGAGTGGGGGTCCACAAGTAGCTTTTAGGGGGTCCACAAGCAAACAAAGGTTGAGAACCCCTGGATTAAACAAATAAAATATACCGTCTTACCTCGTACACTGCTGCCGTAGCTCTCGGACCGGTTTCGGGTGTCACCCATCTTCAACAAGAACTGATCTAAGTTTCTGATTATATAATCTACCGACTTTCCCAATGCTGTCTATATTTTATTATTTAATTATTTTAACTCTATTTTATTTTTAATTTTTTATTATTTTAGTTACTATTATTTAGTTTAATTCTTTTCCAATTATTTTCGTCTATGTCAAGTCGTCTATTTCTTTTTTTTAATGGTTTAAATAATAAGTAATTTTAATATTAAATAATAAAATTTAGGCAGCATTGGGATAGTAGGTAGGTTATATAATCAGAAAGGTAGGAGGATTCCTTAGATCAGTTCTTATTGAAGATCGGTGACACCCGAAACCAGTCCGAGAGCTGCGGGAGCAGAGTACGAGGTAATACGGTATATCATATTTCTAATATTAATAATACTAACGTCTGTGGTAATGACGAAAAGCATGTTATATAAGAATTCGCTTATTCATTCGTGGTGGCCTTTTGGGGAAGTGGACGGTGCTAAAATGGTCTTTACTCCAAGAAAGGTACCCACCCCTACTCTATACTGTGCCAAAAGGCCCGAACTATGCGATGATGTACCAAAAGGCTCCACTGCTCTATACATAACAAAAGGTTCTGGAAGTTATATTATACCAAAAGGCCAAAGCCCAGGCCCAAGCTAAAGCACGCTATACCATACCAAAAGGTTCTATCCTATACGAAAACATGTTTTTGTTCTCAATATTAATGAAGGAGTGGGGTTAGTTGAAATACCATACCAAAAGACTAACACTCTATATACTATACCAAGAGGCTCTCGGGGAGGGGTTTTTGTTATACTATACCAAAAAAGGGTTAAGCATGATATACTATAACAAATTCTTGATGTGCGCTATGCTATACCAACAGGCTAAAACGCGCTATACCATACCAAAAGGCTCTATCCTATACGAAAACATGTTTTTGTTCTCAGTATTAATGAAGGAGTGGGGTTAGTTGAAAGGCGACTGACCTGTGACCCCAGTCTATCTTGCAAGTCAGCTTCAGCTTGAGCTCGTTGGTCTGGTCTAAAGTCAAAGTGCCGTTCACTAATTCCCTTCGCCACTCCACCAACTCTATCATCACCTTTAGTATACTGGTCAGCTTGTATGTCTCGCGCAGCTGAAACAAACCACAACTCTGTTAAAATCAACATACCATCTTAGAAAGTATACCAAAAGGGGCCAAGTTAGCTCAGTGGTTAACGTAAGCGCCTCAGGGCTAGTAGTCTAGGATTCAATCCCCACCTGACCCACGATTTATTCACGCAGGAGGTGAATAAATTTGGAAGAACGTCGTCCCACGAAGAGGACCTTAAGCTGGAGGGGACCTTAAGTTACCACAACTCTGTTAAAATCAACATACCATCTTAGAAAGTATACCAAAAGGGGCCAAGTTAGCTCAGTGGTTAACGTAAGCACCTCAGGACTGGCAGCCTAGGGTTCAATCCCCACCTGACCCACGATTTATTCACGCAGGAGCTGAATAAATCCAAGTACGTAAGACAAGGAAAACCACATAAAGACAAATTTCTAATTAAAAAAAAAAAAGTTAATAAAATTATAGAAATATTTATATAAAAATCTTCATGGTATGTCTGACAAACATACGAAAAAGGAGAACAAATTAATCTATAATAAATTAAACGAAAAGTATAGAAAACAGTTAATCCTACTGATAAATAAAGAATTAACCAACAATAAATATTATTGCCTGAAAAAGAAGAAAATTCCAAAATTAAATCCTTAGAATAAAATCCAGAAAGAAAATGAAACCGCATAAAGATAAATGTCTAATTAAAAAAACATCTTATTGTAAAAGGAATTTGTAAAGAAAGAGAACCTATATGACGAATATCCTGAGAATCATTCATAAGATGAATAATTAAACCTGCACAAAGAAAAAGTAAACCTTAAAAAAAGCATGAGTTAATAAATGAAAAAATAGAGAATCCCATAAAAAGTACCATTATTATTAAACCTAACTGTCTTAAGGTAGAAAGAGCGCAAGATAGGGAAGCACCAAACATCCGAGTGTCTGTATTGTCCAGCGTTAGATGATGTGGAACACACATTCTTTTCTTGTCCCAAATGGAACAGCCAGAAGAGAGACTTGATACAAAAGGATAGGCATATTCTCCCCAGAAACGATCATTGGAAAAATGATCCGGAGTTCTGGGGCATGGAATATGGTAGATGGTCTAGTCAGAACGATATTGACGACGAAAAAGCGATACTTGGAAGATCTAGAAGGATAATAAAGCAAGTATGCCTCACCTAAGGTAAGCTACGACCAAGCCTGAAGTAATGTGGAAAACAGTTCCAGGCTAGGTCCTAGGTGAAAAAGGGGGTGTTTTAGTTGGTAGTCTGGTTTATCTGGGAGCCCAGCACTATGTGCGTAAATGCATTTCACCTCCTTACAAAAAAAAAAAAAAAAAGTAGAAAGAGCAATAATTTTTTTTAAATCAAATTCAAAATTAGCTCCTAACCCAGGCATAATATAGTTATTATAGAAATTATTACAAAAAATGTACAATCAAATATTAAAGGAAGATCATTAAATCGAATTAAAAGATAAACACCAGCCGTTACTAAAGTAGAAGAATGAACTAATGCAGAAACGGGAGTAGGAGCTGCTATGGCAGCTGGCAATCAAGAAGAAAAGGGAATTTGAGCTCTTTTAGTAAAACCGGCCAAAATTACTAAAAAAAATATATAAAGAAGACCAATTATAATTAATAAAATATAATAAAAAAAATGTCATCTACCAAAATTTAATATTCAAGAAATAGAAATTAAAATAGCAACGTCCCCAATTCGATTAGTTAAAACAGTAAGTATCCCCGCATTAAACGAATGATTATTTTGAAAATAAATAACCAAACAGTAAGAAACTAAACCTAAACCATCTCAACCTAACAAAATTCTAATTATATTAGGTCTTAAAATCAACATAAATATAGAAAAAAATCTATATATAAATTCTCTTCGTGGCTCTGTATGTATGTTTGTACCTTATGCATTCGGCCTACAATGGACCTTTGTCAAAAATTCTTTTGCAAGGCACTTTCTATAGGTCTTGGGGTGGTTTTAGGCTATTAAACTCTGGGGGGCAGCCTAACCCAGACCCCCTAGGGCCCTATAATAGATAAGGTTTGCTGTATAACCTGTTTGTTTACATTTTGACTTTAATTGGTAATGGCAACCGCAGGTAGGTTATTCTTTGTGATAATATTTCCACATGCTTTGTTCAATTATTTTTTCGATACAATGCTTCTTCATAAACAAATAATATTTCATTAAAATATTGTTATTCAAACTTTTAAGAGACAATTTTGTTTACTGATATAATTTTAATTGGACATTGAATGAAATGTAATGTGATATGGTTTAGCCTCTTCAACTAACTGGTTCCTAATTGAAACGATTTGGGGATTTAAAATTCGTATCATATTTAACAGATAAGACATATCACATTTAATGAGCTTAGACTTCTTTCAAATTTCTTGATGTATTGTTCGGCAAAAAATATTCTTTTTATTATTCGTTTAATCTATCTAATCTATCAACTTCCAATATTATTAGACAATGTGTGAAATTTATAATCACTGTTAGATTATATATTTTTTGCGTAATCTATAATTTTAATTCTGTATTAATTTCGTTTATCTCAAAAAAGTTAAGTGTAACGGAACTATAGAAAATTTAAATTGTTTTCGTTATATGTAATTTATTATTAGAGTTGAAATTAAATTGTTTCCCGGGTAAAGCCGGGTAGATCAGCTAGTAAATATTAAAACTAAATATAAAAAACGAACTTTGTTAAAATCAGATGATATATAAGAATGACTGTACAATATCAACATAGATGAAATTAAAAATACACAGCCTCTAAATAATATAGATATTCAGTCAAAAATAAAAGTAACAGAAATTAAAGTTCTTATAATCGAAATAAATTCTCAATCTAAAATATAAATTAAATTATTATCAATTAAAATAAAACCTATTACAAATATAAATGCTACTGAAAAAAATAAAAAAGATAGATCAAATTATATAATAAGAAAAATATATTATGGCTTAAAATTAAATAATATCTGAAATACCACAAATTTAAATTCTAAATTAAACTATTTAAACTAAATTAATAAAGTAAAAAGATCAGGTTTCAAAAAAATAAAATTAAGAGGCAATCAATGAAAAATCAGCAAATAAAACTCACGATAATTAATAGAATTAATTTTTTTTATGCCATAATATAAAACACCATGCTGAGTATAAGAATATAAATAAATTCTGTAACAACTTAAAAATGAATCTAATATAAGAAAAAAAAATCTAAATGAGCACCAGGATATAATTCTATTAATTAATATAAATTCGCCCGATAAATTTAAAGAAGGAGGACAAGCCATATTATTAGAGCAAAAAAGAAACCAAAAAAAAGATAAAGAAGGAATAATACGTAGTAATTAAGCCTTTATTAATATAAAATCTACGACTATTAGAGCGTTCATAAATAATATTGGCCAAGCAAAAAAGACCCGAAGAACATAAACCATGACCTACTATTAAAACTAAAGAACCGCAAATACCTCAATAATTAATTGTAAAAATACCACAAATAACTAAAGCCATATGTCTAACCGAAGAATAAGCAATTAAAGAGTTAATATAAGTTTGAAAAAGACATAAAAAACCAATTATTAATATACCAAATAAACTTAAAATAATAAAATAATCATTGTAATATAAATAAAATCCCTTTATTAAATATATAATTCGAATTAAACCATAACAGCCTAATTTTAATGAAACTCCAGCCAAAATCATTGAACCTGAAATAGGAGTTTCGACATGAGCCTTAGGAAGCCAGAAATGAAAAAAAAATATTGGTATTTTAATTAAAGAGGTTAAAATTAATCCAAGGTAAATATAAAAATTAAAATTAAAGTTCATTAAAAAAAAGATCTATTGGAATTATTATAAATATAAAAAATTCCGAATAATAAAGGCAAAGAACCGAAAAGAGTTTAAAAAAGTAAATAAAATCCAGAAGAAAGGAGCTTAGGCTGATAACCTCAAACAAAGATTAAAATTAAAGTAGGGATAAGTCTAGCCTCAAAAAAAAATGTAAAACATAAAAATATTTATAGAAAAAGAAAGAAAAATTATTAAAAAAAAATAACTATTAAAAAATAATTATTATTAAAATGTATAGGTCCAGAGATATACAGGGTTGGCCAAAAGTCACCCGACAGTAAATCAAACCCATTTTATTATAAGGATTTTAATAGAGAGAGAGAGAGAGAGAGAGAGAGAGAGGAGGAGGAGAGAGAGAGAGAGAAGAGGAGAGAGAGAGAGAGGAGAGAGAGAGAGGAGAGTGAGAGAGTGAGTGTGAGAAGAGAGAGTGATGAGAGAGAGAGAGAGTGAGTGAGGTGAGAGAGAGGTGAGAGAGAGAGAGAGAGTGAGAGAGAGATGAGAGAGAGAGAGAGAGAGTGAGTGAGAGAGAGAGAGAGAGGAGTGAGAGAGAGAGTTGAGAGAGAGAGGAGAGAGAAAGAGAGAGAGAGTGAGTGAGAGAGAGAGGGTGGAGAGAGAGGAGAGAGAGAGTGAGGTGAGAGAGAGGAAGTGAGAGAGAGAGAGAGTGAGTGAGAGAGAGAGAGGTGAGAGAGAGAGAGTGAGGTGAGAGAGAGAGTGAGAGAGAGAGAGTGAGTGGAGAGAGAGAGGAGGTGAGAGAGAGAGTGAGGGAGGAGAGGAGGAAGTGAGAGAGAGAGGAGTGGGAGAGAGAGGAGTGAGAGAGAGAGAGGAGTAGAGAGAGAGTGTGTGAGAGAGGAGTGAGGAGGAGAGAGTGAGAGAGAGAGGAGTGAGGAGAGAGTGAGAGAGTGAGAGAGAGGAGAGTGAGGAGTGAGAGAGAGAGTGAGAGAGGAGGAGTGAGAGAGAGAGAGAGAGAGAGAGTGAGAGAGGAGAGTGAGGGAGGAGAGAGTGAGAGAGAAGAGAGAGAGATGTGAAGTGGAGAGAGAGGTGAGTGAGGAGTGAGAGAGAGGAGGAGTGAGAGAGAGAGAGAGAGAGAGAGAAGGAGTGAGAGAGAGAGAGTGAGAGAGAGGAGAGAGGAGAGAGGAGAGAGAGAGGAGGAGAGAGAGAGTGAGAGAGGAAGAGAGAGTGAGAGAGAGAGGAGTGAGAGAGAGAGAGAGTGAGTGAGAGAGAGAGAGGTGAGGAAGGAGAGAGAGAGAGAGAGTTGAGTGAGAGGAGAGAGTGAGTGAGTGAGAGAGGAGAGGAGAGTGAGTGAGGGAGGAGAGAGTGAGTGAGTGAGAGAGAGAGAGGAGTGAGTGAGAGAGAGAGAGGTGAGGAGAGAGAGGATTGAGAGAGAGAGGAGGTGAGAGAGAGAGAGAGATGAGTGAGGAGAGAGAGTGAGTGAGGAGAGGAGAGGAGAGATGGAGAGAGAGAGTGAGTGAGAGAGAGAGTGAGTGAGTGAGAGAGAGAGAGAGATTGAGTGAGAGAGAGAGTGAGTGAGTGAGGAGAGAGAGAGAGAATTGAGTGAGAGAGAGAGTGAGAGAGGAATTTAATAAAACTTGAACATGAAGGTTCTTTAAAATTGCTCAAACTGACGTCCTTCTTGAGTGATATTAATTAATTACTTATTATTAATAATATTTAAAACAACATAAAATAATATTTAAACAACATAAAATTGTGAAAACATACGAAAACCTTAATAAATAACATTTAAATAAACATTGGTTTCCGAAATTTTATTTTAGTGTTGGGTGACTTTTGGCCAACCCTGTATATTAAAAAACAAATTCAAACCGTTAAAATAACCAAAACTAATGATAATAAATCTCTTCCCAAAAAAATATCTAATATTAGAATAATAATTACAAAATCTAAAATTAAAAATTAAAAAAAATAATCTAAATAAAACACCTGAAATAAAAAAAAATATAATTATTAAAAAGAGAAATAAGAGTAAAAAAAATTATAAAAAAGAATTATTATAAAAGACCAGAAAGAGAATTAATATTATCGTTACCATGACAACGAATTAAAGAAACTAAAATTGAAAGACCTAAAGCCCCCACACATACGGAAAAAGTAAGAAAAAATAAAATAAAATAAAATTCAAAGCCATAACTTAATAAAAAAAATAAAAAATATAAAGAAAAATACCAATAACTAAAAATTCCAATCTTAATAAAGTCAATAAAATATGCTTCCGCATAGAACAAAAAGAATAAATACCAACTATAATTATAATAAAAAGAAAATAAAAAAAATCAAAATAAAAAATAAGTTACAATAGTTTAAGAAAAATAATGATTTTGTAAATCATAGATAGTAAGAACTTTAAAACATCAGTAATGTAAACTTTATGAATGTAAATAAGTTAAAGTAAGTACTTTGAAGTGTTAATGAAAGTATTACGTATGTTAATGTTATGTTAATGAAGTATTGCGTACAATTTGACGATGATGCATGTAATACACAGTGGAACATGCTGAAATAAAATACAAAATAAATAAAAAAAAAAAAACATCAGTAAAGACAAAAAGCCATCTTTAATCGCCAAAATTAAAATTTTAAATAAACTACTTATTGAAAATAAAATTCTTCATAGCATTAATAATAACTAAAACAATAATATTTAAATGTATAAAACACCGATTAAGAATAGGAATAATTTTAATTATAATAACAGTAAATTTATTAGTAATAATAAATATAATAATTAATTCTCCATGAATATCTTACATTCTATTTATCGTAATATTAGGGGGAACATTAGTATTATTTATTTACATATAATAGGATCACTGGGTGAAGTCACTCCAGAGACCATAGTTCAAAAGATGCTCCAAATGAAGAGAACTGGTCAAAATCTGCAAACTTTGTAGAGGCAGTTCTTTGTCATAAGAAGAATGAAAGTGGTGTGAGGCAAGGACTCACGATAATTCATAGATGAACGAATGGGGACAAGAAGGTGAATCCTATTCAGGAGGACTGAGGCACCGGCACGAAGTAATGTGCAAACGGTTTCCGTGTCGGGTATTGCCAGGAAATAGGATGTGGTTTTTTAGTGGGTCGGGACCCCCAACCCCACATACCCTAAGCAAGACGTCTTGCTAAGGGATCTGATGAACAAATTTTTCCACATCCTACGACGAAAAAAAAAAAGAAAAAAAAATGTATTTACAAAGCAAGAATTGCATCAAATGAAATAATAATTATTATTATTATAACTACCCCAGTATGGATAATAATAATTAAGAGAAAAGAAATTAAAATAAATATTAAAAATCAAATAAAAATAGAATTTGAACCAATCATAACTATAGCAAAAATATTTGATTATCAAAATTCAAATATCACTGTAATTATACAGGATTGGCCAAAAGTCACCCGACACTGAAATGAAATTTCGAAAACCAATGTTTATTTAATGTTATTTATTAAGGTTTTCGTATGTTTTCACAATTTTATGTTGTTGAAATATTATTTTATGTTGTTTTAAATATTATTAATAATAATTAATTAATTAATTAATGTCGCTCAAGAAGGACGTCAGTTTGAGCAATTTTAAAGAACCTTCATGTTCAAGTTTTATTAAATTCCTCCCTAATAAAACTTGAACATGAAGGTTCTTTAAAATTGCTCAAACTGACGTCCTTCTTGAGCGACATTAATTAATTAATATTAATAATATTTAAAACAACATAAAATAGTATTTAAACAACATAAAATTGTGAAAACATACGAAAACCTTAATAAATTACATTAAATAAACATTGGTTTTCGAAATTTTATTTTAATGTCGGGTGACTTTTGGCCAACCCTGTATTTATATTTATGTAGTTATATATTTATTGTTGACAATAATTACAGTAATTTTTAATACAAAAATTCAGGAAGGGCCAATACGAAAAAAATCACAATGAAAAAACCTATACGCAAATCACACCCCCTTATTAAAATTGCAAACTCATCATTATTCGACCTGCCTTCACCGTCAAATACTTCATTATGATGAAACTTTGGTTCCCTTCTAGGTATATGCTTAATAATTCAAATTATTACAGGTATCTTCTTGGTTATACATTACACAGCAGACATTGAATTAGCATTTGAAAGAATTATCCACATCTGCCGTGACGTAAATAGAGGATATACATACAATATTTCAACCCTTTTAATGGTCGTCCTCAGGAAAGGAAGTTGAGTGGCGAGAAGATAAAAGCCAACTGGACAGCTTCACATAATGTGAACCAACAGGTTGGCCACAACAAAAAACGAAAAAAAAGTAGTAGGAATGCTGAAGAAGAATAGTAAAAAAAATATAATAATAATAAAGATATTTTAATTATTAAAATTCAAGTTAATTATTAAAATTTAAGTTATTAAAGTTACGGATCTATTGTGTGGAGGGACAGTTTTAAGTATATTATATATATATATATATAGCAGATTCAATATTATATCGACTGTTAGATAGAATAGATGTGTTCTCTAATCGGGATTCGGTAAATTTTCTAGGATAAAAATCAAACTCTCGTTGCCAACGTTTCGGTTTTATTTAAAACCTCTTTCATAGGCAGAAGTAAGAATTTTTTAACTAAGCAAATGAAATTTACATTATTTAAAGGAACAACAATGTTAACCGGACAAAACCTTCGACTAGACTGTCTAAACTAGACTAGTCAGCTGACTAGACACTCCAGTCCATGGTTTTGTCCAGTTCACATTGTTGTTCCTTTAAATAATGTAAATTTCATTTTCTTAGTTAAAAAATTCTTACTTCTGCCTATGAAAAAGGTTTTAAATAAAACCGAAACGTTGGCAACGAGAGTTTGATTTTTTATCCTAGAAAATTGACCTATATAAATATATATATATATATTTAAAACATTCTGCTGTTCGTTATAACAATCCAAAATTCTCTTTTGAATGAATGTTTATAATGCTAAACACCATAAAGACAATATTAAATATAATTAGTTCTTATTATCAACAACCTATTAAACTATTTTTTTTTATTTTTAATATGTTTCTCTAAATCACTATAAACCATTCCAGAATTTCTTACTATCTCAAAGACACACTGTTTTCAGAGAAGCATTTTGATAATATGTTTACCTAGCCTAGATGTCTGTTACCTATTTGGCACATAATTGGTTGAGATGTTTATGTAAGCCATACTATAGACATGAGTCCCTTTGGCGCAGAGGATAGCGCGTTGGACTTCTAATCCAAAGGTCGTGGGTTCGATCCCCACAAGGGATGCAACACTTATTACATTTTTTCTTAAAAATAAAATTAAACATCAATTAAATAAATACTTATTATTTAAATAATAATACTATCTTTTTTGACATTTTAATTATAAAATTATTTTCATTTTATTTTAAAGTTTAATATAACACAAAAAAACATCTATTCAATTTCCTTTCCTCATTTCTTAAAATCACAAAATTCAATATAAGTATTTTAATATAATAAACAGCTTTTTAAAATTAAAATCCAATCAAAAACATATTAATTCAATGAATGAAAAATGAGATATTTCTCTCTCTTTCTATATACATATATATATTGGTATAAAAAGATTTCACATAAACACGTGAAACAACAATCAATGATCAAACCACAATAAGAAATGGGAAAACAAGACTAAGATCTTTCAACCGTAACAAGCAGTCTTCGTCATACCACGAATCATTGGACCCCCTTCCAAGATTAGCCAAACAACTTGATTTTAATATAGTGTTTTCTAATCGTAATAACGTGGGTAATATGTTAATAAAAAACTCTCCAAGCGAATTGGAGTCCGCTGGTATTTATAAAATTCCGTGCAAAAATTGCCATAAAATTTATATTGGTCAAACTAGTAAATCATTAAAAACACGTGTAAAACAACACCAATATAACGTAAGTAGACAGGAAAACAGTAGTGCCTTATTCTTGAATATAAAAAATGAAAATCATCATATTGATTGGACAGGAGCTAAATTTATTACCTATGAAAAATCAATGTTGTTAAGAAATATTATTGAATCGTCTCTAATTAAATTTAATAGATCTAATATTATAAACATTAGTAACGGTCTCTTCAAACTTGATACTTTCGTCACGAGGGCAATAACCTCTTCAAAGAGGGTTGACAGCTAGCGGATAGTTTTTTACTTTTTCTTACTGTACTCCTTTGTTTCCCCAAACATCCCTTTCTGGACATTAGTCCTTTCCTGTGCTTTCACCCTTTTAAAATACCACTCTTCCCTCCCACTCTTCTCAACTCCTCACCAGATGTTTTCTGCATCTAGTGTTCAGTTGGGTTTTGACTCTGACGAAGACCGCTTGTTACGGTTGAAAGATCTTAGTCTTGTTTTCCCATTTCATATTGTTGTTTGATCATTGATTGGTATTTCACGTGTTATGTGAAATCTTTATATATATATAACATGATTTCACATAAACACGTGAAAGAACAATCAATGATCAAACTAGAAAATGAAAAGGGAAAAAAGACTAAGTTGTTTCAACGGTAACAAGCGGTCTTCGTCAGAGTCTTTATATATATATACATATAATTCTGAGGTAAAATGGATAAACCAACAAAAGTCTCCACACAAATGAAGTTTTATTCAACGCGTTTCGAACACTTTGTGTTCATCATCAGGAAGACACCAAGGATGTGGTACTGACGGGTTGGTCAAATGAAAACAACTTTGTTTCTTGGTGTCTTCCTGATGATGAACACAAAGTGTTCGAAACGCGTTGAATAAAACTTCATTTGTGTGGAGACTTTTGTTGGTTTATCCATTTTACCTCAGAATGAGTAAATAGCACACAATTACGGATTGCACAACTAATGATATACATATAAACTTACGACATATAGTTTCTTCCAAATTGAGAACCACTCCCGAAGAACATGAGTGACTTCTCTAACAATCGAGTCCTCAAGAGGAATGATAATCTCTGACAGCCTGCAACAATAATAACAACAATTAATTTCTTTTTTATTTTTTAAATTAATTCTAATATTCAGTTCAGTTATAGAAGACTTATTTATAATAATTGTTTTATTAACACTGTTAGGTTTAGTAATATTTTGTAGGATTGTTAAATAACCACCGTGCTTACATCAGTAAACGGTAGTGTACCAATTGGGGGGGGGGGGGGGGGCAGTAAATAAAAATAGAAAAATAATAAAAAAAATAACAAAAATCTTAAAGTTTATACCAAAGTGATTGTTATATACTTTTTGAGTGTGATACTGTTTTTAAAAAGATACTATACTACTCCTACTACTAAGTTAATCCCGATTTAGAAATATCGTTTCTCTGTTTGTTTGTCTGTTTGTTCACCCATTCTCCTGGAGATAGAGACCTCAAATAATAATATATATTATTTATTACCTGAATAATAATAATAAAAAAAGAAAATTATTATTTAATTTCAAAAATTGGAGCCAGGGTAGCCCAGTGGCTTGCGTGCTCACCGATAACTGAAAATGTACTAGTCATTGACGGAGTCATAAATTCTATTATACTTGGTATTCCAAAATACCATGGAATACCATACCAATTATAGTATTATACTAATACTATAATTAAAAATTATGGAATAGTAGAAAATATCATTATTACTAGAGTATTAAGCAAATACCTCTGTATACAGAGGCTCTGTAGCTGTCTGTTCTTCAGGTTCATGGAAGAACAAAGAGTTGGAACCTCTGACTCTTGAGTATCAAAGTACAGTTGAAAATTTGAGAAAAACTTGGTTTTTCACTCACTTCAATTCATACGGTAAAGTATAAGGTAAGTTTCCTCTTGCGACTTAGTAACTTTAATATAGCGTAAGAACTTGTTTGTTGATTTTTTTCTGCCTGTTGAAGGTAAAAGTTGAGAATTGCTCGTTTACAAAGCCATTAATTCTGAATGGATAGTACATCTTGGACTCTGGGAAACACCTTGTAAATAAGCTGAAATACGCAGTATATTCATATACGCAAATGACATTAAAATCAACTAACAATACCTATTTGCTACACCTGTATATATTTTCAAAATAAACATGTCTGTGAAGTTAGTGAAATACAGCTTAAAGGTTTATAACTTCTACGCTGAATTTTCAGTATACCTTAGAGCCTATATTTTAAGTTAAACATACACAAATCTACTGTCAAAGTTTCAGCTTGATATGTCTTATGGTGGCTGAGTTTACTTGTGACTTAATTTGCGGACAAACCGACAGAAATTTTTCTAAGGGTGGATTCGGTTTCTCTAATGTTTGAAACATAAAGAAAACTTGAAATGAGTCAATTCTAAGTAATGTACAGACAAAATCATTCTTTTATTTATATAGATTTGCGTAATATAAACACTGGTAATAAAGTAAGGTATGGAACTAGAGTAGCCCAGTGGATTGCATGCTCGCTGGTGACAGTAGTACAAATAAATTACACATAAATAAATGTAAGAAACAAAAATTTAAATAATATAAGTCATAGGTTCTAACTCTTTGTTCTTCCATGAACCTAATGTACTAATGTGCTAATGTACTGTATACAGAGGCATTTACTTAACACTGTACTAATAATGATATTTTCTACTATTCTATAATTTCTATGATATTTTAGAATACCACAGATCATCTACGAATTTTTGAAAAAGTACCCGTCAAAGACGGCAACGTTTACTAGTTAACAATCACAAGTTACAAATTTACAATCACATTAAAGAAGTAATTGTGTCAATGCCACAAACTAAATGAAATAATCAGAATTGTAAGGTTATGTTAGAATTGTTCAAAGATTAAAAAAAGAATAGTTGTAATGTAAACAAACTTACAATTTGATAATTTATAGAAATAAATCTATTTTGTTGTTGGAAATTAATTTCAAAAGTAATATGTAAAATTCAAATGATAATGTTATTTAATTCGTTTTTGATAGTAACATATTTGAATATTAGTATGGAACTAAACTAAACATCAAATTTACATGGTAAATATAAATAATAAGATATAGTTTACAATACCATGTAAAATTTCTTTTAAAAAACTATAAAAATAAAAGATTAATTTGAAAAGAATTTAAGAAATAATACAGCACTTACTTAAAGAGACGCTGCTTGGAAGGGAATAGTAAATGACGCATCATTTAAAATCACATCTGCATTAAAACAAATGACAAACAAATACTTCCTTCCGTTGCCGCATTGAAACAAATGACTATCAAAATATAACTTCCGATTTCAGTCAAAACAATATCCAAATAAGTTTAAAATAAAACTGAATATGATATTTTTAAACCATTATAATACGAGGCAATTAAAGCTTTATTTCAATAAATAAAATTCATTTAAAATAATTAGCTATTGGTTAAAAAACTAATTATATTAATAACAATTTAAATTAATAATCACTATTAGCTATATCTCTATATATAAAGTTCATGAGTTTGTTTGTTTGTTTGTTCACTCATTTTCCGTGGAGATAGAGACCCAAAATTATAATATAAATTATTTATTACCTGAATAATGTTAAATAAAAAAGAGAAGTATTATTTAATTTAAAAATTGGAGCCAGGGTAGCCATTGGTTTGCGTCCTCGTCGATGACAGTAGTGCTAATATATTATATATTAATGTAACAAAAACTTTCTTTTTGCTTTAATATTTGCGTAATATAAACACTGGTAACAAAGTGAAGGCATGGAGCCAGGGTAGCCCAGTGTCTTGCGTGCTCGCCAATGACAGTAGGGTAAATATATTATATATTAATATAACAAACCCTTTTTTTTACTTTAATACTTGCGTAATCTAAACACTGGTAATAAAGTAAGGTATGAGACCATAGTAGCCCTGTGTCTTGCGTGCTCGCCGATGACAGTAGGGTAAATATATTATATATTAATATAACAAACACTTTTTTTTACTTTAATACTTGCGTAATCTAAACACTGGTAATAAAGTAAGGTATGGCACCAGAGTAGCCCAGTGTCTTGCGTGCTCGCCGATGACAGTAGGGTAAATATATTATATATTAATATAACAAACCCTTTTTTTTTACTTTAATACTTGCGTAATCTAAACACTGGTAATAAAGTAAGGTATGGGACCATAGTAGCCCAGTGTCTTGCGTGCTCGCCGATGACAGTAGGGTAAATATATTATATATTAATATAACAAACCCTTTTTTTTACTTTAATACTTGCGTAATCTAAACACTGGTAATAAAGTAAGGTATGGGACCATAGTAGCCCAGTGTCTTGCGTGCTCGCCGATGACAGTAGGGTAAATATATTATATATTAATATAACAAACCCTTTTTTTTACTTTAATACTTGCGTAATCTAAACACTAGTAATAAAGTAAGGTATGGGACCATAGTAGCCCAGTGTCTTACGTGCTCGTCGATGACAGTAGGGAAATATATTATATATTAATATAACTAACACTTTTTTTTACTTTAATACTTGCGTAATCTAAACACTGGTAATAAAGTAAGGTATGGGACCAGAGTAGCCCAGTGTCTTGCGTGCTCGCCGATGACAGTAGGGCAAATATATTATATATTAATGTAACAAAAACTTTTTTTTACTTTAATATTTGCGTATTATAAACACTGGTAATAAAGTAAGGTATGGAACCAGAGTAACCCAGTGGCTTGCGTGCTCGCCAATGACATTAGCACAAGTATATCTATATTAATAAAAGAAGGCCCCAAAAATGTGCAACGAGACATAACTTGAGTTCGTGCTCTGCATAGATACGCCATGTAGGCGGACATCATGACTGGGTCTGGTACTGGGGAGTATGTGTGTATACCAGGCATACCATTGATTCCGAGCCACTATCCGTTTCCATTCAAACGATTTCAATGTCCCATCAGCGTCTGTTTTGCAATGACGTTAAGTAAGTCGCAAGGGGAAACTCTTTCGACTGCAGGAATTGAAGCGAGTGAGACTAAGTGTTTCTCACATGGTCAACTGTAGTTTGATTGCCCAAGAGTCAGAGTCTTTGTTCTTCCATGAACCTGAAGGACAGACAGCTAATGTGCTATATACAGAGGTATTTGCTTAAACACTGTACTAATAATGATATTTTCTACTATTCTATAATTTCTAATGATATTTTGTAGTACCAGGTATCTACATTTTTTGAAAAATTTCCCATCAAAGACGGGCACGTTTGCTAATATACTATAATACAAAGTGAAAAGTTGAACCAGTGGGTTTCATTCTTTACTCATGTACATCGAAGTTATTATGTAATCTCTTACCACATATGCTTGTGAAACAAAATATGCATAGTTGTATATTTGTAAATAAATTGTTAAAAAGACAACAGTATTACAAAAATAAAAATAAAAACAATTACTAATATTATAAATATAACATACCTACCGTCTTACCTCGTACGGTAATGTAGCTACGGGATGTAGCTCCCGGACGGGTTTCGGGATGTAACCTGACACTTTACATCAAACCTTAGCTTAGATCAGTTCTTGTTGAAGATGGGTGACACCCGAAACCGGTTCGGAAGCTACATCAGCAGTGTACGAGGTAAGACGGTATATTATATTTCTAATATTAATAATACTAACCTCTCTGGTAATGACAAAATTCATGAAAAACAATTACAACCTTAAAAACTCATTTTAGTATATAAGTTCAGATTTTTTTTTATTATTTTATTTTTTTTCTATCCCCCCCCCCCCCCCCGAGCACGTGCTTCCCCCTCCACTCGCTTTCAATATCAATAACACTTTGAACAATACAATCTTATGCTGGTAACTTAATTTATCTAAAACTATTCCATTTTTAACATAACATAATCAGGAGTAAATTGGCAAAAAAATATACACTATACGTTACCCTTCATTTTCAAGTTTGCAAGGCTTCAGATGAATATAGGAAGAAGGAAAGATTCCCTAAAACAGAAAAAAATTGCTTAGTAATTATAGTTTTTTCTACACACACACACACACACACACACACACACACACACACACATATATATATTATATATATATATATATATATAAACAAAATTGTCACAATTACACGTGATATAAATATTCAGGTAACTCACCACAAATGAATGAAGATAGTCGCTCTGAGGCCTTTCGTTTTCACGTCGTCAGAGAGCAAGTGAATACAAGTTGTAGACAGGTTATGAATTTTGATTTATAGTTGGATTAAGATTGGCATCATTGACAGTATTTTTCCCTATTACAGTCGAAAATAGTCTTGATTTGTTTAACGATTCCTTCAATTAGAAATTCATTTGTGATGAGTTACCTGAATATATATATATATATATATATATATATATATATATATATATATAACAGATTCAATAATATATCGACCGTTTCATAGAATAGGTGTGTTATCTAATCGGGATTCGGTCAAATTTTCTAGGTTCAAAAATCAAACTCTCATTGCCAACGTTTCGGTTTTATTTTAAAACCTTTTTCATAAGCAGAAGTAAGAATTTTATTAAACTTAGAAAATGAATTTTACATTATTTAAAGACTGTCTAGTCTTTAGATTGTTATTCCTTTAAATAATGTAAAATTCATTTTCTTAGTATAAAAAAATTCTTACTCCTGCCTATGAAAAAGGTTTTAAAAAAAAACCGAAATGTCGGCAATGAGAGTAGTATGATTTTTGAACCTAGAAAATTTGACCTAATCCCGATTAGATAACACACCTATATATATATATATATATATATATATATATTATATATATATATATATAAAGATTTCACATAAACACGTGAAATAACAATCAATGATCAAACCAAAATAAGAAAATGGGAAAGCAAGACTAAGATCTTTCAACCGTAACAAGCGGTCTTCGTCAGAGTCAAAAACCCAACTGAGCAATAAGAAAAGGAGTTGGGATTTTGACTCTGACGAAGACCGCTTGTTACGGTTGAAAGATCTTAGTCTTGCTTTCCCATTTTCTTATTGTGGTTTGATCATATATATATATATATATATCATGATGTCCTTTTCTTGACCAACTGTTCATATATTTTTTGAGATTTATTGAGGGTTTTTGGTCTAATATTCAAAAAACTTCGTTGCCAACGTTTCGGTATATATTTATATCATCTTCAGGCCTAAAAATGAAAAAAAGAAAAACATAACAAATAACAGTAAACATACTTCCCAGGTAAACAAATTTATATCTTTGTATTTTATAAACATTATTAAAACAAACTTAAATATAAAAATCTATAGTTTTACCAGTGTAATTTTTCAATTTTTGTTGACCATGTACATAATAGCAAACAATAGACCAGTTTTGTTGAAATATGTGTGCTAAATGTAACAATGTTTTTAGCCCTGAAGATGATATAAATATATATCGAAATGTTGTAAACGAAGTTTTTTGAATAATAGACCAAAAACCCTCAATAAATCTAAATATATATATATATATATAGGTCTGTTCTCTAATCGGGGTTCGGTCAATTTTCCAGGATAAAAAATCAAACTCTCTCAAGGCAACGAGAGTTTGATTTTTTATCCTGGAAAATTGACCAAACCCCGATTAGAGAACACACCTATTCTATCAAACGGTCTATATATTATTGAATCTGTATATATATATATATATAAAAGGTTTTCACATAAACACGTGAAATAACAATCAATGATCAAACCACAATAAGAAAATGGGAATGTATGGGAAAATGGGAATATATATATCACTCAAAATTCGAAAAATCTATATACGAAAAAATAAATAAATAAAAAAAATAAATACGAAAAAATAATATATATATTACGACTTTAGTCGTAAGGTTAGCCTGACGATGGTCTACGAGACCGAAACATGTCGTTGTTTTATTGAAAATAATATTTAGTTAGTTCTTAATTAAATTACTGACTTAATACATATCAGTATTAATATTAAGTAAATGTATAACAATCTAGGGTCAGAGTTGGCCCCCATCGTATATGAAATACTATAAATCTATGGTCAAGAGGCTAGGGTAGCTCAATGGTTAACGAACTCGTCTCTAAACTGGTAGGTCCGGAGTTCGATTCACGTAAGAGGTGAATAAATCTGAGCACGTCGTCCCTGAGAGAAGAAGTTAAGCCGTCGGTCCCGAGCCTGTACGATGTCACGTACTCGTAAAAAGATCCCTACTCGAAATGCAATTGAGTTAGGCAAAATTTAGGACTCCCAATGTAGAATCTGTAGAATCACCGGTCAAACAAAAAGTCGGTAAACGGCTGACGTTATCACCCGCTAGAGGATCGGTTAAACAAAAAAAAATATTGAATTCTAATAGAATTTAGAACTTTTCAAATGTAGAACCCATACAGTAATGATTTACAACTAAAATGGGTACCAAATAACAAATGAGCCATACTTGCCACCTATAGAACAACACTCAAGATCAAATCGCATTATGTCAGAATTAAACTAAAAACATTTACATGATAGTAAAATAAAATACCTTAACGTTCTTGTTCTTCATCAAGCATCCTCTGTACCAGCCTAAAACAAAAAAAACAAATAAAACATGCAAAACACATATAGCTAAGAAACATATAAGCACTAAAATACACTTACGCCTCCTTCTTATAATTCCTTTTTGTTTTACGTTTGCAACATCTAACTAGCTACATATAAAAATTAAAAACAGTTATATACAAGATGCAAAAACAGTTTAGCTCATCGTTTTGAATTTATTATATATATATATATATATACAATTAAAAGAAACGATCCAGCAGACTTTTTTAAGTAAAATAAATTCAAAACGAAGGAAACACACAGAAAGACACAGACATAACTCACATCGATATTTCAACCATCGTCGTCATCGGGAGGTGTGAAGAGCGAAGAGTCCTGCAGGATGAGTCGCCGCCCTGCCTTCCTGCGGGACTCTTCGCTCTTCACACCTCCTGATGACGACGATGGTCGAAATATCGATGTGAGTTATGTCTGTGTCTTTCTGTGTGTTTCCTTCGTTTTGAATTTATTTTACTATATATATATATATATATATATATATATATATATATATATATATATATAGAGAGAGAGAGAGAGAGAGAGAGAGAGAGAGAGAGATAAAACGAACGAGACTGAAATAATGACTCACCTGAACACTCCTCAAATATGTGCACAGTGTCCCCTATGTCCAAGGGTAAGGCATGCTTAGAGTCCCCTCTCCAGTTGTAAATAGCTGAAAACAAAAACAACGTGTTAGTATGTAGAAAAAAAAACAGTATAATAAACAATTTAAATCTGTATTATCTGTTAGGTCCGGGGTTCAATACCCACTCTATATTCATGCAGGAGTTGAATCCATTTGAACAAGTTCCTTTGTGAGGATGTTAAGCCGTCGGGTCCGAGCCTGTTTGATGTCAGGCACTCGTTAAAGATCTCTGCTCTAAATATACTTGATTTAAGTAGAGTTTAATGACTCGCAATGTGGAAGCAATTTGGTATGTGGCTCACCCATTTCTAAAATGGGTGCCAAATAATAAATGAGCCACACTTTTCGCCCCTAAAGCAATACTAAAATATGAAAGCCTATTAGTGTAAGTATCGGAAAATAAGAAGAAATCAAGTGTTTGGAATGTTTTAATTTTGGTAAAACGTCAAAAGTGATTAAATGAAAGAAGAAAACGACAAGTTTAATCCGTGTTTGAAGTTTACTGCTGATATGAACAGACCTAGTGACCTAATTGAAATAATTGTTTATCTGTTATGCAAGCAGAGGTTGTGAGAGGAGGTACTTGGCTTGAGTTATGGAGTGAGGAATGGTTTTTGTAAGAGCCGCATAATCTTAAATCAACAGCATTATCATCGGACCACAAAGAACGATATCTAACAGAGAACAACCAACTAACCAACAACTTCCCACAAACAACAACCAACATCCCAGAAGCCGGAACCACCAAACAACAACAACGTCCCACAAACAACACCCAAAAACACAACAAAGAACCAAACAACCAACAACCTCCCAGAAACAACAACCAACCAACAACGACTTCCCGCAAACAACACCAACCACACAACAACTCCCACAAGCAAGAACCAACCAACCAACAACCAAACAACAACAACTTCCCACAAGAAAGAACCAAACAACCAACAACCTCCCAGAAAACAACACCCAACCACACAACAACTCCCACAAGCAAGAAACAAACAACCAACAACAACTTCCCATAAACGACACCCAACCACACAACAACTCCCACAAGCAAGAACAACCAACCAACAACAACTTCCCACAAACAACAACAACTTCCCACAAGAAAGAACCAAACAACCAACAACCTCCCACAAACAACAACCAACCAACAACGACTTCCCGCAAACAACACCCAACCACACAACAACTCCCAAAAGCAAGAAACAAACAACTAACAACAACTTCCCATAAACGACACCCAATCACACAACAACTCCCAAAAGCAAGAACCAACCAACCAACAACAACTTCCCACAAGAAAGAACCAAACAACCAACTAACAACAACTTCCTACAAACAACAACCAAACAACAACAACTTCCCACAAGAAAGAACCAAACAACCAACAACCTCCCACAAACAACAACAACTTCCCACAAGAAAGAACCAAACAACCAACAACTTCCCACAAACAACAACAACTTCCCACAAGAAAGAACCAAACAACCAACAACCTCCTACAAACAACAACAACTTCCAACAAGAAAGAACCAAACAACCAAAAACTTCCCGCAAACAACACCCAACCACACAACAACTCCCACAAGCAAGAACCAAACAACCCACAACAACATCCACAAACTGCAATCAACAAAGCTTAATGAACAGTTGTTATTTATTAAAAAATACGTTAATAATTTTTTACGACCAAACATTAATTAATTTGTGTTAAAATAGAGAAACCTCACCCAGTGATGCTATTATATTCCTGGCGCAGCACTCCCCATTTAGCACAGAAGAAAAAGGTATGCTCTGCATCGTCGTTTTCCCCCGAGCTACAGTGCTTACATTGAGCACTGGTAATATCTTTCTCGCTAATATGGTAAGTGTGCATTTTCAATGATGAAATTTACATATATTTTAAAAGGTACTGCTAATTTTAAGAATATATATAAAATGACAGTTGTGTAGCCAAAATACTAGTTGCTTCTTAGTGCGCCGTTATATTAAATAGTTTTTAAAACCACTGCTGTAAGACTACCAAAAGTATACAAGAATAAAAAAAAACAAAAGGAATGCATTTGATAAGAAAGTTGATAGTAGATTGAAAATCCGTAATAAAATAATGACCAACAATAAATATAGGTCAAAAATATATTTCCTGAAGTAATTCAGGTCGCAAGGTCAACGGAAAAGTTAAGGTCAAAGTCATATGTTGTTAGAACATTGACCTAGAGATGAAATTAATATGAAACGCAGATAGTTCAATTGATGAACGCTTGGTGCGCCTCTATAGCTGTCTTATCAGCTGATAAAGCCACATTTCTTTATAACTTCTTTGAATCTTCTTTATTATTTGATTTATTTATTTTATTTTTGAAATTATTAGTTTATTAATAAATTTTAAACATAAAGGTGACCAATAAGGTCAAAATTTTGGTTGTAATTTACGATTGATAATAATGATAATTTCGAATACTTAGTGTTTGAAATGCGTTGTTAGTTTTCATATTAAACTTTTGTGTGTGTGTGTGTGTGTAAACGTAATTTTTTGCATTCCAAAATATGAGTAAATACCGTACTATAGCAGATTTCACAAGTAATGAAATAAGCCTAGAGATTTGTTACCATTGATACTAGGGTTAACGATTTTTTAAGCCGATTTCGGACATATGAGTTAAAAAGTGCCAAAATCGGGATTTTCGATGAATGATCGGGCAACCCCCCCCCCCCGGAAGTCTAGTTTCCATAAGTTCTGTTTCAAACCATTGGACATAAAGATTAGCTAAAATAAATGCCTACTGAAAACTGCCTACTGTTTATCCAGTTATGAAGTAAGGATTACAGTTCACATTTAATAAATAAATTAATTTTCCCCAAGAACTATGAGTACTTTATTTTCTAGAACACTTTTTCTTGTACAGAATTATTCTCTTTTCCATCTGTATTTTTACTTTCCATAAATAAAATATCTCTAATGAATCTTTTGAAATTGTAATTGACACCACGGTTTTGAAACTAGAGTTCATAATTTTAGTGATACTTAGCTTATGATTCCAGTAGGTAAGTAGTGTAGGCAGGCGGGTTAGCACGCGAAAGATCACAAGCACTGAGACGAAAAATAAGGGGGTGTAGAGATTGAAGACATCTGTTTGGTAACAGAAGAACTTTTCTTGGAACATCAAGGGTAACTGTAACCCAGTTTGCCTTCCAAGAACTCTGACTTATATTCGAGTGTGGCTTATAGAATCACTAAATAACTGTCAGATAATGAAACTGGGAAAATATCGGGACACTCGTGTCCGACGGGACATTTCGTAAAGGTCTAAAATATCGGGATGTCCCGACCAAATCGGGACACTGCCTGTCCCGACGGGACATTTCGTAAAGGTCTAAAATATCGGGATGTCCCGACCAAATCGGGACATCTGGCAACTCTAATTGATACCAAACAATGAACAAGGAACCAACAAACAACCCTTTTATTCACCTAATATTTGGATTCAGCAGTATCAAAAACCTAAAGATACAAGGTGATTTGATAAAATGAAAAACCCAAGTGTTAAAACTTTAAGTTGAACCTAAAAATGCAGTAAAAACCTATGTTAAATACCATTTTTAAAATTCAATGTTTCTGTTAAAGCTAGCCTTGAGGGTCGCATATGTTGCCTAACTCAAGCGTATTTTAAGTAGGGATATTGTTTATCCCTAATAATGTACGAGTACCTGACATTATACAGGCTCGGGCCCGACGGCTTTAAAGTCCTACTTATATTAGAATTAAGTTAATCCGAAAGATAAAATATACCTAAGTGTTAATATGTAAGTTTATCCCTGATTAACTATAACAATCTGTTATAAACAATTACTGAAAACAAATACATCTACAGTTATCAATCAACAGAAAAAAACACAATCAAACAACAAATAAACAAAAACAGACAGTGTTATTGTTTTTTTAATGAAACAACTGTTTTCATTCGTTAAATAGAACTTAAATAGTTTTTCTGAGGTAAAATGGATAAACCAACAAAAGTCTCCACACAAATGAAGTTTTATTCAACGCGTTTCGAACACTTTGTGTTCATCATAGGAAACACAATGAAGTGGTACTGAGGGTTGTCAATGAAAAAACTCTTGTTAGGGTTGTTTTCACTTGACAGCCCGTCAGTACAATCCTTGGTGTTTTTTGATAATGAACACAAAGTGTTCGAAACGCGTTGAATAAAACTTCATTTGTGTGGAGACTTTTGTTGGTTTATCCATTTTACCTCAGAATGAGTAAATACCACACAATTACGGATTGCACAACTAATGATTTAAATAGTTTTTCTTTAAAAAACAAAAAAAAGTAAAACTTAGATTTTTTATTTCTTCTTAATTTGTTTATTTTTTACTTATTATGTTTTTTGTTTTCTGTTTATTTGAATGCTCTGTGGAGGTATCCCCTAGAGGTATTTTGCTGTATTACTTATCTGTTTAAATATTTTTTTTTTAGTTTTAATCTATATAAATAAAATACTGATTTTGTCTGTACATTGCTTAAAACTGACTCATATCAAGTTTTCTTTATGTTTCAAACATTGGAGAAACCGAATCCACCCTTAAAAAAATTTCTGTCGGTTTGTCAGTTTATCCGAAAAAAAATTTTCACAAGTAAACTCAGCCACTATGAGACATAGCGAGTTGAAACTTTGATAGTAGATTTGTGTATGTCTAACTTAAAATATAGGCTGTAAATAGATTGATATTTCAGTGCAGAAGCGAAGTTATGGACCTTTAAGCTGTATTTTACTAACTTCACAGACATGCTTATTTTCAAAATACACAGATGTAGCAAGTAGGTATTGTTAGTTGATTTTAATTTCATTTCAGCATATGAATATATTGCTTATTTGACATCTTTGAAAAGGTGTTTTCCAGAGTTGAGGATGTACTATCTATTAAGAAAAATAGTTTTGTGAACGAGCAATTCTCAACTCTAATATGAACAGACAGGAAAAATCAACAAACAAGTTCTTACGCTATATCATACGAGGAAAGAAATTTAAATAAGTCAGTAAGAGATTGGATTAGTGATGAAGAGGCAGTTCATTATCTAATTGAATTTCTTGACTCTGAATTTATTTCTCCTGGACTGCCTGCTCATGAGTAAAAACTTAAAGTAGGAGCACAATCATGCTGAGATTTATTTTGGAATACCAAGTATAATAGAATTTTTGATTCCGTCAAAGACGGGTACGTTTGCAGGTAATTAATAAAAGTAATTATGTTTAACAACACGTTTGTTTGTTTGTTCTATTAAAAAACAATAACTATCTATATTTTTGGTTTTCTTTTAGTTTATTTGTTTTTGTTTTTTTCTGTTAGTTCACATAATGTAAATGCATTTGTTTTCAATAAATTGCTTTTAGCCTTGAAAATGACAAACAATTTTCGTTGAAATGTCAGCTTATAAATCAGGAGTAGCTGATTCTTTGAAAAATTCCCAAGAAATTTAGTTATAATTATAAGAATCAGTGGTCTTGAAGTTAATAATTAATATATTAAACAGTTAAATATATTAAATATATAAACGAGTTCAAAATTCAAAAAGAGTAACACACAGAGTAAGGAAACACACTTACAGACTCAAATTATCGGGTAATCCGTCTTCAGGAGAAAAGAGAAAGGGAGACCAAGCACGTTATAGACGCAACGGCAGTAACGTCTTTATATATATATATACATATTATATATATATATATAAAGATTTCACATTAACACGTGAAATGACAATTAATGATCAAACCACAATAAGAAATGAGAAAACAAGACTAAGATCTTTCAACCCTAACAAGCTGTCTTCGTCACGGTTAAAAACCCAACTGAAACACTAGATGCAGAAAACATCATGATGAGGGGTTGAGAAGAGTGGTATTTTAAAAGGGTGAAAGCACAGGAAAGGACTAATGTCCAGAAAGGGATGTTTGGGGAAACAAAGGAGTACAGTAAGAAAGAGTAAAAACTATCCGCTAGCTGTCAACCCTCTTTGAAGAGGCTATTACCCTCGTAACGAAAGTATCAAGTTTGATAGAGACCGTTACTAATGTTTATAATATTTGATCAATTAAATTTAATTAGAGGGAATTGGAGTCCGGTGGTATTTATGAAATTCCGTGGCAAAAATTGCCATAAAATTTATATCGGTCAAACTGGTAAATCATTGGTGAATCAGTGGTTTGATCATTGATTGTTATTTCACGTGTTTATGTGAAATCTTTTTATATAAAGATTTTGTTTATTATAGATTAAATTTATTTATATTTTAAATAAATTTATTAAACAGTTAATATAATCCGTTCAAAGAATGAATCAAATAAATAATAATTAATTTTAAATTTTTTAATTATTACAAATACGGCATCTTTTAATTAAAAATTAAAATGAATCATGAACAAGATGGGAAATAATAGGTTCTATATAATAAATGTAAAAATAATTATTATTAACAATAAAAATAATAAATTAATTAATAGATTAATACAAAATTTAAGACCTCTTTAATACAACTCAACAACAAAAAATAAAAGAAGTATTATTTTTAATTTTTTGAAGGAAAAAAAATGACAAAAAGAATGCATCCCTTGTGGGGATCGAACCCACGACCTTTGGATTAGAAGTCCAACGCGCTATCCTCTGCGCCAAAGGGACCTTGTTGCAATAGGCCCGCAAAACCCCATATCAATGGCGTTCATTGTAAAAGCCAATGAAAACTGAAGTCGTAACTGTTTTATGATTAATAACTGATTTTATGCATAAAATAGATTAAATATTATTACTTTTTCAATCTAAATTATAATGATTTAGCTATAATAAATTTAGAAAAGAGGAAATTTAATGAATAATCGATGAAAATATCAGATGATTATTTAATATGCCAACAAATGCTATTATAATGGTTAACAGGAAGTTTTAGAAATTATCAAATTAATATAAGTACAATATTAATAGCATACAATTATGTTTGTAAACAAAATCACTTTCTTATAATTACTATATTTTCTATGGATAACCATAAAACTTCTATAGTTCGATCATTGATTGTTATTTCACGTATTTAAAGTGAAATCAACTTCATTTATAAATTATATTTAGATTAAATTAATATATTTTATCTGAGCTTGGCCATTGTTTCTATATAGCTTCTAACAATAATATGTCGTCATTTTTCATTGGCCTTTTCATTACAATTACTAATAATGTTATTAATATTATAAATATGCCAAATTGTAACCTTGATTTTAATGTTCAATACATTTTGCTTAAACCGATTTACCACTTTCTCTCATTTCTCTATGAAAATGACTGTCATTTACTACTAAGTGTTGCACTGAATTAACATAATCACTAATATGTTTCGGAAATAAACTGTCACTACGGCATTTAAATAAGAAAATTCTTCGACTTGATTGCCTGGCAAACTTAACTATGCAACTACGACACTTTTTTAAAGACTCACTCTTATCACATCCATATACCGTAACTCTTAGAGCATCCGAGGAAGCCCACATCTGGTTGCTCAAGGCACATACCAAACCCGGATTAAAACTTAAGCGATAAAATATTTTATTTTTTATTATTATTTTTTTTATTCTTATTTTATGTTTTATATTTTTTTAATTTATCTATATATTTTATTATCTTTATTTATTTAATTGATCTTAACCTTGTATTTTCAATTGTTTCTCATCGCTTTACCAACTCTGTTACCTTGCTTTACGTATTTTTCACGGTATTCCTTTTCAAACTTCATTTATCTTCCTGTTGTTTATTTTACCTTCAATCAACCAGAACTAAGCGGTCTTCGTCAGAGTCAAAAACTCAACTATATATATATAAGTTCAGTTGGGTTTTTGACTCTGACGAAGACCGCTTGTTACGGTTGAAAGATCCTAGTCTTGTTTTCTCATTTCTTATTATGGTTTGATCATATACATATATATGATCAAACCATAATAAGAAATGAGAAAACAAGACTAAGATCTTTCAACCGTAACAAGCGGTCATCGTCAGAGTCAAAAACCCAATTCAGTTTAGTCTTGTTTTCCCATTTTTATTATGGTTTAATCATTGATTGTTATTTCACGTGTTTAAGTGAAATCTTTATATATATATATATATATATATATATATAATATATATATATATATATATATTTCATGATAAAACGAAATACGATCCAAACTGGACACAATACGAGTTCGAGATTAACAAAGAGCAACACACAAAGTAGGGAAACACACTTACAGACTCAAATTTTCGAATAATCCGTCTTCAGGAGAAAAGAGAATGGGAGACCAAGCACGTTGTAGGCGCAACGGCAAGTAACCCAATATATATATATATTGTATGTTTTGTATATATATACAATTTTTAAACAGATAAGCACAATATTACAGTCTGTGTGTTTTCTCATTCTGAGGTAAAATGGATAAACCAACAAAAGTCTCCATACAAATGAAGTTTTATTCAAGGCGTTTCGAACACTTTGTGTTCATCATCAGGAAGAGAAAGTTCATCTTTCTGATGATGAACACAAAGTGTTCGAAACGCGTTGAATAAAACTTCATTTGTGTGGAGACTTTTGTTGGTTTATCCATTTTACCTCAGAATGAGTAAATACCACACAATTACGGATTGCACAACTAATGATCTGTGTGTTTTGCTTGAATGCTCTATATAGAGGTATCCTCCCAGAATAATTTTGTAATATTGTGCTTATCTGTTTGAAAATTGTGTTTTGTTGTCTTAATAATTAATAATAAGTAATTAGTTTTAAACAACAAATGTTTGTTTTTAAATAATGAACAATAACACTGGGTATTTTATGATCCTTTTGTGGTTTTCTTGTTACTGTATTATTGTTTTCTGTTGTTTGGTATTCCGTGGATATATTTGTCTTGCTCTACTTATGTTGTTAATAAATTATTTTTTAGCTTTGAAAATGACAAACAATTTTTGGCGAAACGCCGGTGTTAAATCATGACCGGTGTAAGTTTATGACCAAAATCCTCAAGAACCCTTTCTTTGAACTTGATAAATCAGTGATCGAGAAGCTATAGCAATATCAACGAACATGTTTCACAATCTTATTTACACTGCAAGTGAAATGGACTGTGTATCACATACGATACATGAGACTGCGAAAAGGTTAAAATCCCAAATTTAACAAACAGTCAGAAATTGCGGAATGTGGGAGGGGGGAAACGACACCACCTGTCGGCAGAAATAGTAACTACGTCATTTTCCTCGCATATTACAATCCAGTTGCCTTGAAATGATCTTTTGTATGAATTCAAATTTCGTAAAAGCAACCATGAACAAAAAAAATATACTTTGCGTATAGAACTCAATGTCCCCCTAAAATTGAGTATATATCAAAGAGATATATCATCTTAGGTGTCAAAAATAAACAATTATATCCTCCTGATAATGGATAGTGTTCAAAAACAGCAATTTAGCAAGTAAAGAAGTAGGGTAGCCCAGTGGCTTGCTTGCTCGCCTCTGAACTGGTGGATCCCAGTTTCGATGCTGATTCTGACATGGGATTATAATTATATTTTATAATATAATAATTATAAACTTTGCAATGAATTTAATACTAGCAGACGTGACCGTCTTTGACGGGTATTTTTACAAAAAATCAAAAGTAATACGTGGTTTTTTAAAATATTAGAAAAAATTATAGAGTAGGATAAAATATATTTATTAGCACAGTGTTAATTAAGTGCCTCTGAATACACCACATTAGATGTCTGTTCTTCAGGTGGATGGATGAACAGATAGCTGAAACCTCTGACTCTTGAGCAAGCAACATACGGTTGACCATGTGAGAAACACTTAAGTCTCGCTAACTTGAATTCCTGCGTTAGATAAAGTTTCCCTTTGCGACTTAGTTAACGTCATTGCGAAATAGATTCTGACAGGACTTTGCAATCGTTTGAACGGAAACAAATAGTGTCTCGGAATCAATGGTATGCGTGTTATACACACAGACTCCCCAATAACACACCCAGTCATAATGTCCACCTCTATGGCATATCTGTACAGAGCACAAACTCAGAGTCGTTTCCCATTGCACAGTTTTGGGGCACTCACGTTTCGTAACATGAAATTTGTTACTGCTACTAAATTGCAGCATGATTGGTGCTCCTACTTTAAGTTTTTAATCATGAGCAGGCAGTCCAGGAGAAAGAAATTCAGTTGGATAATGAATTACTTCCTCATCACTAATGACTCTCTGTACTGACTTGTAAGTTCTCTCCTCGGTATGATATAGCGTAAGAACTTGTTTGTTCATTTTTCCTGCCTGTTCATATTAAGAGTGGAGAATTACTCGTTCACAAAACTATTTATTCTTAATGGATAATACATCCTCAACTCACCTTTTCAATGATGTGAAATACGCAATATATTCATATGCTCAAATTAAATTAAAATCAACTAACAATACCTACTTGTTACACCTGTATATTTTCAAAATAAACATGTCTATGAAGTTAGCCAAGGACAGCTTAAAAGTCCATATCTACGCCTCTATGTTGAATTTCCAAATCATTCAATGCTTATATTTTAAGTTAGAGGTACACATATCTACTGTAAAGTTTCAGCTTGGTACGTCTTACGGTGGCTCAGTTTACTTCTGATCTTAATAAAAAAAAACTCAAAGCAGGGATCAGAATAACGAGTTCACAGTCCAAATCTCATATCTAATTCATAACAATTCTTTCTGTTCATTTATTATGTTCATGGTAGAAATCAGTTTTTCATTTAAACTGGATGGTATTTGGTTATTTCTATAGTACGGACAGACAGACAGACAGATAGCTTCTGTTCAAGAATCTGTTTACTATCATATTTCGGGAAGCAGCGGTACTTGATATAAGTGGAAAATAATACACTTTTGAACAGTGAAGAGGTTACTATAAATGGAACAGCCTCAAGTAGGGCTTAACAAACAACGGTCTAGAAATAGAATCGGGAACAAAAAAAACGTGCAACTTAACTTAAACTAGAACAAAGAGATAAGCCAATGAAGATTATATGCAGGGAGGGACTGTAACAACTGATACTAGGAAAAGTCAGTCTCAGAAAGTTTGGTATGCTGAAGACCACCTGTAAACGTAGTTAGGAGAGACTCTGAGGTCACGCGTTGGCTAAACGCCACCTGTAAACGTAGTTAGGAGAGACTCTGAGGTCATGCGTTGACTAAACGCCACCTGTAAACGTAGTTAGGAGAGACTCAGATGTCACGCGTTGGCTAAACGCCACCTGTAAACGTAGTTAGGAGAGACTCAGAGGTCACGCGTTGGCTAAACGCCACCTGTAAACGTAGTTAGGAGAGACTCTGAGGTCATGCGTTGACTAAACGCCACCTGGAAACGTAGTTAGGAGAGACTCTAAGTTATCGCGTTGGCTAAACGCCACCTGGAAACGTAGTTAGAAGAGGCTCTGAGGTCACGCGTTGGCTAAATGCCAGCTGGAACGTAGTTAGGAGAGACTCTAAGTTATCGCCTGGGCTAAACGCCACCTGGAAACATAGAAGAGACTCTGAGGTCACACGTTGGCTAAACGCCACCTGGGTACGTAGTTAGAAGAGACTCTAAGGCATCACGTTGGCTAAACGCCACCTGGAAACATAGAAGAGACTCTGACTCTGAGGTTACACGTTGGCTAAACGCCACCTGGGTACGTAGTTAGAAGAGACTCAAAGGTCTCGCGTTGGCTAAACGCCACCTGTACTGACACATAATGTGCTTATATTACTCTCCTCATGACGGTCCAACCGAAAATTAGAGACAGCAAGTGTGTTTGTACCTTAGTTCTGTGTTTGTGATTCACCGTGAAACGTAATTCCATAGGCAAAAGTAATAAATTTTGAAACAGAAAAACTAAATATTACATTAAAAATTATTGTACAAAGAAAAATAGTCTGTGAATTTCAACAACTGTCTTGTTTGAATGAACACGTGACACTGTGTTCATCAACAACAAACTAGACATCTGTTGTTGAAATTCACAGACTATTTTTCTTTGGAAAATATTTGCAATGAAATACTTAGTTTTTCTGTTTCAAAATGTATACATCTGCCTGAAAAAGATTTTAAATACGAGTAAAAACCGAATACGTTGGCATTGAGAATTTAATTTGAACTTTAAGAACTGACCGAGTCCCGATAAACTTTAGTTTTGTCTCTATTGAACGGTCAATACGTTTATCAGTTTATATATAACAATATATAACGTAGTGATATAAGTATATAAACATAGTATATATGTATATCAGATTCAATAATATATCGACCGTTTGATATAATAGGTGTGTTCTCTAATCGGGGTTCGGTCAATTTTCCAGGATAAAAAATTAAACTCTCGTTGCCAACATTTCGGTTTTATTTAAAACCTTTTTCATAGGCAGAAGTAAGAATTTTTTAACTAAGAAAATGAAATTTACATTATTTAAAGGAACAACAATGTTAACCAGACAAAACCTTCGACTAGACTGCATATATGTATACTTCGACTAGACCAGGGTTTCCCAAACTTTTTCAGGCTGGCGCCCCCTTGTCTTCTAGAGTAGAGTGCCAGCGCCCCCTTGTCTTCTAGAATAGCCTGCCAGCGCCCCCTACCCCATAAAAATGGAAAGATATGCCAAAAAGCCTATCAGAACTAACCTATCCTATTCAGGTTAATGAATATAATAATGGTATTTTAAAAGGGTGAAAGCGCAGGAAAGGACTAATGTCCAGAAAGGGATGTTTGGGGAAACAAAGAAGTACAGTAAGAAATAGTAAAAAATCATCCTCTAGCCGTCATGCAATCTACAGCCACAATCTATCTTTACAGAATTGAGATTGCGGTCTACTATTTATATAGGTAACGATCATTTTATTCTTCTTATCTCGACCGAAAACTCATTTACTTCCGATCAAGGCTGACCTCTTAATCCATAGGACATACGTGAAAGAGCAGCTTATCTTTTTATTCCCTTTATTTTGACCGAAAACTCTCTTTTACTTTCGACCGGGGCTGACCCCTTAATCCTCAGGTAAAAGAGCGGCATATCTTTTGAAATTCTTATTTCTAATTTTTATTACTTGTATGGTTTTTGATGGTTTCCGCCAACAGTTTGTGACGACGATGTAAGTATTGTAGCAGCCAGCTGCTACATTAGCTACACTGTCGCCACCAACCATCTATTTTTTTAGTTACCGCCCCCCAACCGCCTATTTTTGCGTTACCGCCCCCCAATATCAAACCACCGCCCCCAGGGGGGCGGTACCGCCCACTTTGGGAAACGCTGGACTAGACCATAGTATATATGTATATAAACGTTGTATATACGTGGAAATGTAGAAGTGAGTTATGACTGTTTCTATCTTTGAGTTACCTTCGTTTTAAACTATTTTCTTTAAAAGCCCATTGGACCTTTTCATTTAATTCCTATATATATATATATATATATAAAATTATATATATATATCGACCGTTTGAGAATAGGTGTGTTCTCTAATCGGGTTCGGTCAATTTTCCAGGATAAATTCAAACTCGTTGCCAACGTTTCGTTTTATTTAAAACCTTTTTAATAGGCAGAAGTAAGAATTTTTAAACTAGAAACTGAAATTTACATTATTTAAGGAACAAACAATGTTAACCGGACAAAACCTTCGACTAGACTGTTTTGTCAGGCTAACATTGTTGTTCTTTAAATAATGTAAATTTCATTTTCTTATTAAAAAATTCTTACTTCTGCCTATGAAAAAGGTTTAAATAAAACCGAAAGTTGGCAACGAGAGTTTGATTTTTTATCCTGGAAAATTGACCGAACCCCGATTAAAGAAAAAGAGTTAGTCGAAGGTTTATGTCCGGCTAACATTAGTTGTTCCTTTAAAAATGTAAATTTCATTTTCTTAGTTAAAAATCTTACTTCTGCCTATGAAAAAGGTTTTAAATAAAACCGAAACGTTGCACGGAGTTTGATTTTTTTATCCTGGAAAATTGACCGAACCCCGATTAAAGAAAAACACCTATTCTATCAAACGGTCGATATATTATTGAATCTAGTATATATATACATGGGTTTATATAAGAAGAAATATGGGTTTTTATGAGGATATAAGAGAGTCAATAAATTATATATATATATATATGCAGAATATCACCATAATCACGTGATGCAATCAATGAAGATTAAACCACAAGAAAAAAAAGAAAAACAATAGATATAAATATCCTGAGACCTTTCACTTTCTGTCATTAGAGAACAAACAATGTCACTTTGTTCTCTGATGGCATAAAGATCAAGACCTCAGAGCATTTATAGCTATTATTTATTTTCCTTCTTCTATACATTTCCGGATAAACTATAAGTAAACAGTAAATAGATAACTGTTAAATTAAAGACTACAAGTGTGTGTTATCTATTTAAAGTTTAACTATAGTTTACTCTGAAACTTTTGTTGTCCTTTTTGAATAGTTTTCTTGACGATACTGTGTATACAATTCAAATATAATCAAGCAATTAACAGAATATTACTAAAGTAAATCAAGACTCGTTTAGTTTTCCAGATTAAAGTCAAACTTTAAAATGCCTACATTTTGATTTTCATTTAAAATCATTTTTCCATATAACACAGAGCAAACAACTAAATTGTATATCCATTTTCGTTTTGTTTTTGTACATATTTGTTGATTGATGTATAATTGTTGTTAATACAATTATGAAAACAACAAATGGCTTTAAATAAACACTGAAACATTAGTATTTAATAGTTTGATTTCGAAAACTAACAAACTTAAATGTTATTTTAGCAATATATGTACAATGCAGTTTGTCTATTTGAGGATAAGTTAACTTTCCGAAGCGTTATTATTATTATTATTCTGAAAAACTAAAATTTATATATCAGCTTATTTTAAAACTTTGTATTAAAACTATGAGTTAAAGACAGTGCAAGGAAGCCAAAATTTCTTCTTTTTTTATCGAAGCAAGTTAAAGGAAAGTGAACAAATTTGAATTTAATCGAATAATTTTATTTCTTCCTAATATCTACTACCTAACTTTTTTAAGAAATCATTAAAGGTATTTCAATAAATATTCAGCAGGAATGTTAATTTACCACGAAATAGACAACAAGTTTTTTATAAGATGTCAACAAGGATTACATACAGTATTTAGTAAAATATATACATGTACAATCAAAACGAGAGGCAATTTATCAACAACAATATAAATACATAACTCCGTTAACTGTTATCAGTTAGGACTGCGTTTCTTCAATGTATAATGTTTATAAACAGAGTAATTCAAGCATAAAAAAACACGTAATTCAAGTTATTAATTAAATAAAAATAACCAATTGGATTGCAATAACTTACCAACACCGTATTTCTTGTTCTTTGTTGTATTCCACATGATTTTAATTTCACTTTAAAACAATTCAATCATAATTAAAAACGTATTATTTATATATTGATATTAAAAAAACAAACAACAATCACAGAACCTCTATTATCAGTTATCTACTGAACGGATAAGAGAGTTTGAAGCTATCAACAAAATGACGTCCATTTTATTGTCAGTAGTTGATCAAGTGACCGCCTATACTATGATAGCGCTAACCTACACAAATAGAAATTCATTCATAACTTAGGATAACTTTTATTTCTTTCATAAAAAGATTACAGTTTATTTTTTAAACAGTAATTTATCAATTTTCTAAATTAATTATTATCATGCATTATTGTTATCATTTTGTCAATATGTTCTAACAACTAATTTACTTTAAATTTACCCAAATACAAACTTGGTTCAACTAAAAAAAATTTTCAAGGTAAATTAATCAGTTAAAACAATAATATTAACAAATGAAATTATAAGTTTAAATTAATAATAACATCTCAAAAGGATCTATTATGAACAATACATATACAAATATAATAAATATTTATTTTGGCTTTAAATTTTATGCAATTATTCTCATAATTCCAAATCATGAGTATAATTATATATATTTTCATAGTTATCCATCTATAAATGTAAATTAATTTCATTGATTAGTAAAGCAATTTTGAAAAGATATTTAATGCTAATTTATATAAATAAAAGAAAGGTTTTGTCTGTACATTGCTTAGAACTGACTCATTTCAAGTTATCATTACGTTTTATACCTTAGTGCAGAGTTTTACAAACTTTTTTTGACGCGGAACCCTTTTTGGTTCCAGTAACTTTCCCTGGAACCCCAGATTCTAATGATTTCATATAATCATAATATAAATATTTTCATATGCCTTTTTAAATAGTATGTATGTTTAAAAACAATTTAAAAAGTAATATTACTGCAATTTGTATTTTTACGAATAAAAATTTAAAACTAAAAGATTTTAATTTTTATATTTTCCATAAGTTTATAACACATAAAACAGAATTACTAGTAATTTTAGCACAGAGTTTGTTTTGTAATTATTTTTGGCTTTATAGTTGAGAGTTTGATTCTCAAATTAGCCCCAGCATTAAGTCTACTTCGGTATTTGGATTCTATGGCAGTTTAAAGGGAAAATCGAGTTTCACATAAGTAGGTAATGGGAAATGGCAGCAATGTGTGAAGTGCTATTTTTGCAATAGCAGCAAAATTCGAGAATCAGATAGTTCCAAAAACTGACTAGTGATTCATCCTAAATATGAATAAAATGTTGAACACTTCTACTTATGGGTATACGAGTATGTAGATATAAACATTATTCAGTTTCATGATTGACAAGAAATATAGAATAAATCCATACCCACAAAAAAAATTTTTTTAGAAAAATGTTTTTACTAAATATTTTTCACGAAACCCAGACAGTCCGTTAAAGAACTCCTGGGTTCCGAGGAAACCCACTTTGGGAACCTCTGCTTAGAGAAACTGAATCAACTCTTAGAACAATTTCTGTCTGCTTCTTTGTTTTGTCACAAGCAAAACTCAGCCAACAAAAGTCATAGCAAGCTGAAACATTGACAGTAGATTTATGTATGTACTAGGTGGCCCAAAAGTCACTGACAGTTAAAAAAAATTCATAACTCTTTTGTTTCTGATTATTTTTCTTATATTTTTTCAGAGCATTTAGAACTACCCTTCTGACATTATTATGAACAAATATAGCAACGAGGAACGAATCCTCATTGTACAGTGGTACTTTCAGTCACATGGTTCAAATTCAGAAACCCAGCGTTGTTACCGTCGACATTTTAATAGGGTACAGGCCAAACCAGAGCAAATGTGGTTTCAACAAGATGGAGCCACAGCCCATACTGCAAAACATCTTTCAAGACCGAATTATCTCCAGGGGTTGTGAAATCAACTGACCGCCTAGATCGCCTGACCTGACTAGTCCCGATTTCTTCCTGTGGGGCTATCTTAAAGAAAGGGTGTATAGGAATAAACCTCGGACAATAAACGTCTTAAAACGTAATATCGATGATCAAATAAGAGACATAAGCCCGAAAATGCTTTCAAATGTTATGCAAAATGTGTTGGATAGGGCTATTCAGTGCGAAACCGAAAATGGTGGACATTTAAAAAACATTATTTTTAAATATTAGGTAAATTTTACTTCCCTATTTTAATTAGTGATAAATTTAAGTGTAAGTGAATAATTATAACCATATATATTGCCAAAATATCGGAAGGATCAGTTTACCTACTGCTAAAATTTGGTGAGTATAACTTATGAATTACAGGAGCTATTGAATATTTAAAAGTGTCAGTGACTTTTGGGCCACCTATTATAACTTAAAAACTGTAATATGGATAGATTGGAAATCCAATGTAGAAGCAACGTTATTGTCACAATATTTTAAGATGTATTTGGCTAGCTACACAGGTATACAGATATGTAGCTAAACTAAAAATGCATAGGTATTTTTAGGCTCCAGATACTGGTATGATGGATTTGTCCCATAAAATGCTTTAATAAATCTATATATTGCACTCTTGAACAAAACTTAATATGAGTTATAATTAAGTAAGTTTACCTTTGTGAATTGTAATGTCTTTCCATGCTATTGCTGGAGGAAGTAGGTATTGTTAGTTGATTTTAATATCGTTTGCATTCATCATAATCTGCTCGCATTTTAAAGCAAAAAAAAATCCTACCTACCCGCATACTAAATAAGAAGTATGCTTAGAATAAAATTAATTTTGAGCTCACTATCTAATACAGGAGTTCTCAGCCTGGCTTGGCCCATTCAACCCTCTCACTTCATTTCCCATAATGCCATTCCCCCCACCCCCTCTTCTTCAAAAGGTAGTATATACTTTTACAACGTTTACTTCATTATTACTTTACTATAAGTAAAGTATAGTGATCGTGCAAAAATTTTATCTGGAGATTTTGACGGAATTATATGTTTTGAGGTCCCAAAAGTCGTTTTATGATGTTTTTTCGATGATATCTGTGTGTGTGTGTGGGTGGGTGAGTGTGTTAGCATTGCTTGTTACCACGCTACAGTCCAGAATCTTTGATGGATCAAGTTGATATTTTACACAAAAATGGGCCTCATAGGGAAGAAGATCCCCATTGTTTGGGAAGAATGATCCTTTTTTTGTCAAAAACCGTTTTTTCAAAAACATTTTTTTCTCCTAAACTGATAAGCCTAGAGTTTTGAAATTTTGCCATGATCTTTGAGGTTACAAATGGAACAAACGAAATTTTAAAACAACGGAAAATATTTTTTTTTCAATAAAATGTAAAAATTTTGACTTATAATTCAATCTCAAAGCTTGTGAGAGCAATACAAGCCATACCGTTTGACGGATCAAAATCAAACTATATAAAAGGAAAATGAGAGGAGATAATTTTTTTCAAAATTACATTCACTAAAGGGGCTTTAAAGTATGATTTCTGTTTTCAGAAAATGTTTTTTTGACGCTAAACGGCTCATTAAAATATAATGAAAATTTGTACAAGAATGGAACAAAAAATTAGCAATTTATAAAAAAAAAATCATGAAATTACAATCACGGCAAAGAACAATAATACTATAAAAACTGTTTGTTTATCCTAGACTAAGGGATCACTTAGTCGAACTTTGATATTTTTTTTACATTGCTTACATTGACTTAGAATTTTTTTGAGCGAATCCACTGAGATAAAATAAATATTAGAATTGATAATGAAAAAATTTAAATAATTTATTGACTTATATGAGATATAAGAGGAACAATATTTTGGCATTTAAAAAAAAACCTCCAATAAACATAAATAAATTTCCTTTGTCTTCCATGGTATGATGGATTTTTCCTATAAAATGCTTTAATAAATCTATATACTGCACTCTTGAACAAAACTTAATATGAGTTATAATTAAGTAAATTTACCTTTGTGAATTGTAGTATCTTTGCATGATATTGAAGTGTGACGAATGGATTTTTCCTCAAAAAGAGGAGTTATTTTTGTTAACAAATATCCAGTTTTTTCACTATTCTAGTCTAATAGTTCATGAATGACTAATAAACATCTCCCATTTAAATGTTTACATTATGCCTAAATGAGGTATTATATATTATATACCCAAGAGAATTGAATTAAGTTTACTTATAGTAAAGTTGAGTGCAGGCCACTCCAGATTTTTTTTTTAATAGAATTTTACAAATGAAACGCTAATTACAATTATTGATGGGTATATAAAATATCAATTCTATCAATTTTTACTTTACTATAAGTAAAGTATAGTGATCGTGAAAAAATTCGATCTCGAGATTTTGATGAAATTATATGTTTTAAGGTCCCAAAAGTCGTTTTATGATGTTTTTGCTTTACTATAAGTAAACTATAGTGATCGTGAAAAAATTCGATCTCGAGATTTTGATGAAATTATATGTTTGGAGGTCCCAAAAGTCGTTTTATGATGTTTTTGCGACGATGTTTGTATGTTTGTGGGTGGGTGGGTGAGTGTGTTATCATTGCTTGTTACCACGCTACGGTCCGGAATCTTTGATGGATCAAGTTGATATTTTACACAAAAATGGGCCCCATAGTATAGATGGTCCCTATTGTTTGGGAGGAATTATCCATGATGGAAAAGTCACTTTTTTTGCCAAAAACCTGTTTTCAGAAAAATATTTTTTTCTCCTAAAGTGCTAATTCTAGAGTTTTAAAATTTTGGCAATATCTTTGAGGTTACAAATGGAATAAATGAAAAATATTCAGATTTTTAAAACAACGGGAAATTTTTTTTTTTAATAAAATGTAAACATTTTGACTTATAATTCAATCTTAAAGCTTGTGAGAGAGATACAAGCCATACCGTTTGATGGATCAAAATGAAACTATACCTAAAAATAGAACAGTATGTAGAAGATGAGATGAGATAATTTTTTTTTTAAAATTACATTCGCCAAAAGACCGTTACAGTGGTGTGATATACAAAAGTAAGCATATACCATATACTGATTAGTGAATCAATCACTATCTGTACTACCTCCAGGAATGAAAGACTAATAATCATCTCCCATTTAGACATTTATATGATACTTAAATAGAACATTATATATTATATACCCAAGAAGTATAATATTAAGGTTACTTATAGTAAAGTTGAGTGTAGGCCACTGCAGATTTTTTTTTATTTATAATTACGAAGTCAAAACATATAACAGCGTTCTTCACTCTGTAATATTACTGTAGTCACAATTAACCTCCTGAAAACTCAAAATTCACCAATGAGGGGGTTAATTTCACCCCCTTTGTAAACCCTTGATCTAAAATTGCAAATTTAAAAGAAACTTCAGATCAAATGGAAGTTATAGACTATATTAATAATTAATTTCCCTGGATGCTATTTTGTCTAATAATATTTTGGAATGTTATAATAATCTAATATAATATCTAATAATAATTTCTTTATTATTATATCTAATCTAATTAATTATATACTTATCAATGACCGTCTGCTAGAGATGTAAGACAATGTAAGACATTGTCCTTAAAATATCTAATTAAAAAGTTTTTCTTGGCATTTCTACTACCCATAAATGATCTAAAAGTAACAACATTTAATGATTATTATAATAATCTAATATAATATCAAATAATCATTTTTTTTTTAAAATACTTATCAAAGACTCGTCTGGTAGTATTATAATAAATATTTATTTTGGTTTTATATTTTATATAATTCATTTAAAGCAAATCATGTAACACATTGTCCTTAAAATATCTAATTAAAAAGTTTTTCTTGGCATTTCTACTACTCATAAATGATCTAATAGTAACAACATTTAATGATTAATATCAATAAAGACAAAATCTTAATAATTATTCACTAGAATATGCACAAATCTGACTTAAATGTTACCTGATTTTTCACGTCTGTCCTTCTCTCTTCTCCAGTGGTTGAATATTTTGACCAGGTTGATGGTAATATATACGGCTATGGAGTTCAATCTCTAATATTCAAAATTGGAGATAACAGGCAGATCTATAAATTGAGTAAACTAGTTTTAATCATGTTATTATTAATCAGCAACTAAGTTTATATTTGTGTTAAATATAATTTGTAAGATACTAGACGACTCCGTGACTCTTTGTGTCACTCAGTGTTAAGAAATTATAGCAACAGATAATGATATACATTCACTGAATGTGATTGACAGGAATAACTGTTACTGCTGTTTCTTATTATTAAATCATGAAAACAAAGATTCTTATACGGTCCCAAGCTTTTGATATAGTATTCTTAACATGAATCAATACAATATATATATTATATAAATTTATTATATATATATATATATATACATTTAACACAGAAAGACACTACAGAACTCACTTCTATATTTCGATGTCCTCGTCATCAGGAAGATAGAAACGAGTCGCTCCGTAGGCAATTTTCTTCTTTTCGGAAATTGGACAGGGTTATGAAAGGTCCGTGTGGACAATAAACACTTTAACACAGATATATATATATATATATATATAATAAGTATATTTAATAAAACAAAAATCAATTTAAAAGTAAAAAATTGAATCTATTTTATTATATAAATAAATAAAACATTAATTCAAGTTATATATTCAAACATGTAAATTGAAATATTTCATTTATCTTACCCAGCATAAAATAACATTAATGTTAGGATTATGTTTTTATAATATTATCTTAAAACAATCGTATTTAAACTGACATTTGTGTTCATTTCAAGTAAATAAATTGAATATTTCAATTTACAAGTGTTGTTTTTTAAATATATTTCATTGTCTATAAAACATGTTTTATTCATTTATATGGTAAAATAAATTATTTATTTTACTTTAAAATGCTTTTTACTTTGCTAAATATACCCTTATGTGTATATATCTTGAATCATATTAAGAATACTATATCAAAAGCTTGGGCCATCTAACACTCTGTTTCCGTGCCTTAATAACAAGAAACAACAATTAAAATTATCCCTGTCAATCATATTGAGTGAATTAATTTCAATAACTATTGCTATAATTTCTGAGTGACACAAAGAGTCACGGGTAGTCAGTCTACTATATAATAAACTATTACATTAGGGGTTAAAAAAAAAATAATTTTAGAAACTAACTTGAACACAACTGTCAGCTAAAATACGAATGTTCTAAGGTACGAGTAATATTATAAAGACACATTCCTTTCATATAATGTTATTTTATGTTACGTAAATAAATTGATTATTTCAATTTACAAGTTTTGTTTATTTTAAATATATTTCATTGTTCATGTAACTTGAATTAATGTTTTATTTATTTATGTAATAAAATAAATGATTTTCTTTACTTTTAAATGATTTTTATTTTGCTAAATATACTTACTGTGTATATATCTTGAATCATGTTAAGAATACTATATCAAAAGCTTGAGACTATATAAGACTCTGTTTCCGTGCCTTAATAACAAGAAACAATTAAAATTATCCCTGTCAATCATGTTGAGTGAATTTATTTCAATAACTATTGCTATAATTTCTGAGTGACACAAAGAGTCACGGGTAGTTCTAATTAGTCAAACTTTTAATGACCTATGACATATCAAAATTAACTACTAATTATAAACTCATACATGCAACTATAAACAAGACACTAATTAAAAATATTAATAATAAAAACACTAATAAGATAGCTACTGTACAGACTTGAAATTTTGTTTTTGGTACTTTCCTTGTATGAATATAACATGGAAGTTTGATAGAATTCAATGATTACAAAGGTTATATAACAACTGAATAGAACAATTATGTTTCACATATAAGTTATTTGTCAAATGTCATCATTTTAACTATAGTCACATCAAATTTCTTTTTAAAATTAGAATAATTATCAACAATCAAACATCAGTTTTAATATATTTTATTTGTACAATAGCCACAAAAAATATATTTACTGTCAATGAACTTGGCAATACTTTTTTTATATGATAAAATTGAGTGCAAACGGCTTAGTTTATTTTTAATTCCAATAATCATAAGGAAGAATCTTGTCCAGTAAAAAAAACACTGGTAATTTAAAATTATTTAAAAAATTACAGGTTCTTACAAATTTATCAAAATGTGTTTTCTTACTTACGAGCTATGCAAGGAGGTATTGTGTGGTATTTACTTATGATTAGAAAGGAAAAGAAATACTAGGTCTTCCACATTTGTGAGTGGAAAACTTATTATTGTTTCTTTCCTCTCTGAACATGGGTTTTCTTACGTTTAGTCCAAAGCAATTCTTATTCGATTACTGTTCTTTCTTTTAGAATCTTCAAAACCTAACTAGTTAGAAACATGTTAAATATCAGCATCTAAAGTTGATTCTTAATCATTGCTACCGGCTAACCGTTTCCAGCTATGTTAATATAAACCTTTAACTTTTTATTCCCTCCTTACGCATTCTACAGAATGTATATGTTAGTTTAATACATTAACTTAAGACTAAACTTTATTTTTTCTACATTTTTCTTTTAAAAAAAATTCCAAGTCGTTTTATATAAACTCACAAACTTATTTTATCAGGAACCGGAATTTTTAGAGGTTTTTTTTTTATTATTAAACTAATTTTGCCACACTGACTTGGGGCTTATCTAATCAAGTACAGGCTTGAGAAGTTGAAATGTATACCTTTTAGGGGAAACGGTTTTGAATATGATGTTATTGTATTTAATTTTACTAGTCGACAAGAAATTACTTTTGCAAAGTATTTGATGTAATTTAATTCAATGTTTCCTGTTTTTTTCAACTATATGCAAAGTAGTTTTATGAATTTAAACCGTTGTCTCAACTTAATTCAATTGTTTAAACATTTTATCAGCGTTCAAAGTACATTGTGATTATTTAAGTTATTCGAATTTAATGTTTTTTATTATTACTTATTAATTACCAATAATGAACGTAGAAGGACTTCGACGTAGTATTGTGCATCAAGTGAAGTTAGAACATAGTGATTTAGGTATGTTTTTCAAGTTATTTAAGTTTTTAACGCTAACTTTTTCATTTTTTATAGATAGATATTTCAATAATACATGTTTGCATTCACTCCAGTAATCAAAATCAAGAATCATTCAAAAGATGAACTTTTAAATCATTAATCTTATCTTTCTAACCGCATTAAACTTGTAATGCTGTCATTTTCTTATTCGATTTGCAGTTAAATTAATAAGTTTATATGATACATTGCGTTTTAATTTGTTTTTGAATTTGTGTTCCCTTGAAAATTATTGTTTTTTTTGTACCTTATATAAATGGTTAGTTTTGTTGTGGATTTTTAAGAAAATGATTGGGAAAGTCAATGACTGTTATTATTAGGAATTCTGTTTGCATTTATCGTGGATTGGGCATTTTTTAAATATGAAAGTCAACATGTTTTAGATAGCCATTCTATAAATTATAACCCTTTATTGTGTAAATATGAATTATTATATATTAATATGTATTGAAATGTTACACTCAAAACATTAACTCAAAATCAAAGAAGCCACCGAAAAGGAAAATGCAGAAGTGAGTTTGTGTTTAATTTCTGAGTGTTCTTTCATCAATCTAGTTTATTTAGCTTATGTAATCGTTTCATTTCATTTGATTGCTTATGTATGTATGTAGTGATACAATCGTGTGTTTCAGACGCAGTTCCTTTGGACCTAAGTAGAAACCGAGACTCACAGTCTCCTTACCCTTTTGACTTCTCTGATTATACTCGTAAGTTTTATATAGCTTTTCTGTAACATATTTTACCACATATACATTATATATAATAATATAATATAAATATATTTATATATTTATATATAATAACGATTAAAATAATATGACCGGTTCGGGGTTGGCAACCAGGGAAAATCCTAATAAATTTTTTAAATTTTGAAAAAGTTGACCGTGGTAAAACAAAAACTGGTTTGGGCTCTTCTTTTTTAGGTTCAAATTAAACTTCATTGCCAACGTTTCGGTCTTTATTTAAAACCTTTTTCATATTCAGAAGTATCAATTTTGAAACAGAAAAACTAAGTATTACATTACAAATTATTTTACAAAGAAAAATAGTATGTGGATTTTAACAACTGTAGTCTGAATGTAGTACTTCAGACTACAGTCAGTAGTATATCTATATATATATAGATATATATAAAGATTTCACATAAACATGTGAAATAATAATCAATGATCAAACAACAATACAGAATGGGAAAACAAGACTAAGGTCTTTCAACTGTAACAAGCGGTCTTCGTCAGAGTCAAAAAACCAACTGAAACACTAGATACAGAAAACATCTGGTGAGGGGTTGAGAAGAGTGGAAGGAAAGAATGGTATTTTAAAAGGGTGTAAAGTACAGGAAAGGACTAATGTTCAGAAAGGGATGTTTGGGGAAACAAAGGAGTACAGTAAGAAAGAGTAAAAAACTATCCGCTAGCTGTCAACCCTCTTAGAAGAGGCTATTGCCCTCGTGACGAAAGTATCAAGTTTGAAGAGACCGTTACTAATGTTTATAATATTTGATATATTAAATTTAATTAGACACTATTCAATAATATTTCTTTACAACATTGATTTTTCATAGGTAATAAATTTAGCTCCTGTCCAATCAATATGATTATTTTCATTGTTTATATGCAAGAATAAGGCGCTACTTTTTTCCTGTCTACTTACGTTGTATTGGTGTTGTTTTACACGTGTCTTTAATGATTTACCAGTTTGACCGATATAAATTGTATGGCAATTTTTGCACGGAATAGATTGTTCTTTCACGTGTTTTTGTGAAATCTTGTTATATATATATATATATATAAGTTGTTAAAATCCACATACTATTTTTCTTAGTAAAATAATTTGTAATGTTATTCTTAGTTTTTCTGTTTCAAAATTTATACTTCTGCCTATGAAAAAGGTTTTAAAGAAAACCCGAAACGTTGGCAATGAGAGTTTAATTTAAACATGAAAAACTCACCAAGACCTGATAACGTTTTATTTTGTATATATACATTAAAACTTGAACCTATTCGTTTTCCTATTAATTTTTTGTTGATTCATTCATTTAGTTATCCTTTATTTTCACATATGTTGACTTTTGTTGAATTAATATATTATATTTTCAACAAATTATCATACATATTTTTAATTTTGTTCATTTTTGGTTAATTTTTTGTTTTTATTGTTGCAGACTTGGACTTAATTAAAGAATGTAACCGTCTTACTTCTTTGTATTATTCAAAGTATAATGGTTTGTTAATTTTTAGTATCATTATTTTTTTTTTAATTATATTTATTTATAATTTGTAAATTTAATTTTAAATTATTATTTGAGTTGGTAATGTGGTTTAATGTTTTATGTTGAACCGTAGATCATAATTTGGGACGAAAACAAAACCTTAGATGATAATTTGGGACGAAAACATAACCTTAGATGATAATTTGGGACGAAAACATAACCTTAGATCATAATTTGGGACGAAAACATAACCTTAGATCATAATTTGGGACGAAAACATAACCTTAGATCATAATTTGGGACGAAAACATAACCTTAGATCATAATTTGGGACGAAAACATAAGCTTAGATCATAATTTGGGACGAAAACACAACCTTAGATCATAATTTGGGACGAAAACAACCTTAGATCATAATTTGGGACGAATACATAACCTTAGATCATAATTTGGGACGAAAACATAAGCTTTGATCATAATTTGGGACGAAAACACAACCTTAGATCATAATTTGGGACGAAAACATAAGCTTTGATCATAATTTGGGACGAAAACATAACCTTAGATCATAATTTGGGACGAATACATAACCTTAGATCATAATTTGGGACGAAAACATAAGCTTTGATCATAATTTGGGACGAAAACATAACCTTAGATCATAATTTGGGACGAATACATAACCTTAGATCATAATTTGGGACGAAAACATAAGCTTTGATCATAATTTGGGACGAAAACATAACCTTAGATCATAATTTGGGACGAAAGCATAACCTTAGATCATAATTTGGGACGAAAACATAACCTTAGATCATAATTTGGGACGAAAACACAACCTTAGATCATAATTTGGGACGAAAACATAACCTTAGATCATAATTTGGGACGAAAACATAACCTTAGATCATAATTTGGGACGAAAACATAACCTTAGATCATATATTGAAACATATGTCATACTTTTGAAGAAACTCAAGGTATAATAGATATTGGAATGAAAAATATGTATATACCATCTATTGGAATTACAACTTTTTAGTTTACATATTGAGTTGAAAACTTGACGGAAGAACTTTTTAGAAATAACCTTTTTTGGTATAATTACTTTTTTGGTATGTTACATATTGAACTGAAAGTCTCATCGTATTGCAATTATAACGAAGCTGTAGATCACATATTGGAATGGAAACTTTATAGTCACATATTACAATTAAAGCTTGCCAAGAAATCACTGATTAAAATTAAATTTATGGTACATAAAAAGATTTCACATAAACACGTGAAATAACAATCAATGATCAAACCACAATAAGAAATGGGAAAACAAGACTAAGATCTTTCAACCGTAACAAGCGGTTGGGTTTTTGACTCTGACGAATGACGAAAACCGCTTGTTACGTTTGAAAGATCTTAGTCTTGTTTTCCCATTTCTTATTGTGGTTTGATCATTGATGGTATATCACATGTTGGAATTAACACTTAATTATATATATATATATATTGGAATGGGAATTTTATGGTATGTCACATATTAAAATTAAAGCTTAACCAAAAAAAAAAAATCACTGATTGAAATGAAAATTTATGGTATATCACATGTTGGAATTAAAACTTGACGAGATATATTGGTATGGAAACTTTATGGTATGTCATACATTAAAATTAAAGCTTGACAAAAAAATCACTGATTGAAATGAAAATTCATGGTATATCACATATTGGAATAAAATTTCAGGTAGGTTACTTATTGAATTCTAGGTCTCTTATTGGAATTTCACATAACGAAATTGTTGGTCACATATTTAGGAATGCAAATTTTTATGGTAGGTCACACATGGACCTTTGTTTCTTCTATATGTTGTATAATAGTGTTTGGTGAAGTTATTATTTAAATTGTTATTTTTGAAAATGCTTTATATTGGAAGCCTTAAAGAATGTATGAGAGGATGACTAATTGAACAATATTGCTTAAAGTAAGAGGAGAACGTTTCAAATTAATTTTTCTTTTTCAGAACCTGTTCCACTACATTTAAATAAAGAACAACCAAAACTGACATCCTTTTCACCTGTTAAACCCTCTTCAGGTATTTTTTTTTATTGTTTAACCGATTAATGTCAGTCATTTACCGACTTTTTGTTTGATCGGTGATGCTACATTGGGAGTCCTAAATTTTACCTAACTCAAGTGTATTTAGATTAGGGATCTTTAACGAGTACCTGGTATCGTGCAGTCTCGTGACCGACTAAAGCTACCGATAAGGGAATATTGAGTACCTTGTCGGACATTATATTAATTAGTTTTTAGTCTTTTAGTATTGAGTGTTTCTTAGTTATAAGTTAGTTTAGTTTCCACCTCGAGGGAATATTTTAGTACCTGAGGCGTAGTGATAAGTTGAGTTAGTCTTGATTGTGTATTTATATGTCTTCGTTATATGTGTTCTCTAGTTAAAGTGCAACTGGTAAGGGAATTTTTTGTACCTTATCAGTAATTATCTCCGCATGTTACCTGGGCTTTAGTTTGTCTATTACTCTTGGCCTAGATACCGTTTTGCGGAGTAACTGTCAGAATTCGAGCTTAGCATTGCGTTGCTTGAGGTGCCCTCGGGCACTTCCATGTTCAATGGAGGTGGCTAAAGGGTAACTTGTCAACAAGGCGGCCTGGCTTGACTAAGCGGTTATGGCACAAAATGCCGAGGAACGTGAAGATCAAAACGGGTTTAATCCAGCGGCCCTCTACATTAGCTCTCTGTAGTTAGTCTTATGTGTCTATTTATATGTCCGGTCTTATGTTTTAGTTTTATCCACAAGGGAATATTGAGTACCTTGTGGGAATAGTTGTAGTCGAGTGAATGTCCTTTCTGTCTAATTTATATGTCTTTCGTCTCTTGTTTGATGTCTGTCGTGGTTGCCCGCCTCCACAAGGTCCTCCTTGGGCGCTTCGCGGAATGCCTAGGGGATGGGCTATAGTGTCGTTCCGTCTGTATTCCGTGGAGTGGCTAAAGGGCACCACGTAAAAAACATCGATCTGCTTTGCTTTGTTCCGTGTTATGACCGAAAGGCTTAGATACACGGCAATAGATCAAAACAGGTTTAATGCAACGGGGTTTCCAAACTGGGAGGTGCAGACTAGTCTAAAGGGAGCCGCGAAAATTAGTCACAGTGAACAATTTTCCAAATTACTGCTAAAGTTTTCTATGTAAAAAATTGATTTTCTAAATCATTAGTTTGTGCAATCCGTAATTGTGTGGTATTTACTCATTCTGAGGTAAAATGGATAAACCAACAAAAGTCTCCACACAAATGAAGTTTTATTCAACGCGTTTCGAACACTTTGTGTTCATCATCAGGAAGACACCAAGGATGTGGTGCTGACGGGTTGGTCAAGTGAAAACAACTCTGAGTTGTTTTCAACAAGTGAGTTGTTTTCACTTGACCAACCCGTCAGTACCACATCCTTGGTGCCTTCCTGATGATGAACACAAAGTGTTCGAAACGCGTTGAATAAAACTTCATTTGTGTGGAGACTTTTGTTGGTTTATCCATTTTACCTCAGAATGGATTTTCTGCCTTGGCTGCAATGAAATCCAAATATCGAGATCATTTAGTTGTAGAAAAAGAGCTACGAATAGCTATATCGTCACAAACACCAAGATTTGATCAACTTTGTGCTAATAGACAAAGCACATTCATCTCTTTAAAAAACAATAATAAAATATTGTTTTCCATTAGTTTGTATGAATAAATTTTATAAGAGTAAAAATGTTTGTGTTTTTATTTTATGAAATCTTCAGTGATGGGATGGGGGGGGGGGGCCAAATGATTAAATATTTTTAACGGAGTCGTAGAAACATCAAGTTTGGAAACCACTGGCTTAACATCCTCTCCGAGGGACCACGTATTCAGATTTATTCACCTCCCGTGTGAATAAATCGAGGGCCAGGTGGGCATCGAACCCAGGACTACCAGCCCAGAGGGGAGTACGGTAACCACTGAGCTAACATGGCCCCTTCTTCAGTTACAGTTTCCTTTTTATTTATATCAGTCTCTTATTATCATTAGTATATGTCTCACAAAATAGTTTTATTCATTTTCATTTCCGTAAATAAATTAAATAATAAAGTGCGGTACACATATATAAAAGAGTATTAATATACAATTAAAAGAAACGGTCCAGCGGACTTTTTTAAATAAAATAAATTCAAGACGAAGGAAAAACACAGACATAACTCACATCGATATTTCGACCATCGTCGTCATCAGGAGGGGTGAAGAGCGAAGAGTCCCGCAGGAAGGCAGGTCTGTGTCTTTCCTTCGTTTTGAATTTATTTTATTTAGAGTATTAATACATAGATATTATCTACTGAAAATTCATAAATTTGTAATTTAAATGAAAAATATTTAGAGTAAGATATTTAAGTACCTGGCATCCTCAACTCAAGATGCGTGTATATTTGATTCCAGAAGAGTCCGCGCTGCCAGTACAGAAGAAAAGTATACGATCAACCCCTTCCAGGTCCAACTCACCACTGCAAAACAATCAACGTAAAATTATTAGAATAGTTTTTTATATGTTTCATCCATTTTGGGTACAAATCTATGCAAAAAATGCTCAATATCACAATTTCTCTTATATATAAAAAATAATCTTTATTAATATTTATATATTATTAATTAACATACATGGAGATAATTTAACAAACATGGTTAATTAACATACGCAGTAGAGAAGTTACATTCTGAAATTAGTTAATTAACACACCACCCACAAAAATATATATATTAATATAATATATATATTATAATATATTATATAACAGATTCAATAATATATCGACCGTTTGATAGAATAGGTGTGTTCTCTAATCGGGGTTCGGTCAATTTTCCAGGATAAAAAATCAAACTCTCGTTGCCAACGTTTCGGTTTTATTTAAAACCTTTTTCATAGGCCTACAAACAAAGGATAATAAGAAATAACATATCAACATCAAACATATACACAATATGAAAATGGATTGTTACAACTTATGAATATTACAAGCAGAAATATTTCAGAGATACACAAAACAATATTACTTACAGAAGTAAGAATTTTTAACTAAGAAAAGGAAATTTACATTATTTTATACATATTTTACATATTACATTATAATTTACATTATTTTAAAATAATGTAAATTTCCTTTTCTTAGTTAAAAAATTCTTACTTCTGTAAGTAATATTGTTTTATGTATCTCTGAAATATTTCTACTTGTAATATTCATAAGTTGTAACCATCCATTTTCATATTGTGTATATGTTTGATGTTGATATGTTATTTCTTATTATCTTTTGTTTGTAGGCCTATAAAAAGGTTTTAAATAAAACCGAAACGTTGGCAACGAGAGTTTGATTTTTTATCCTGGAAAATTGACCGAACCCCGATTAGAGAACACACCTATATATATATATATATATATATATATATATATATATATATATATATATATATATGGATTAACTTACCACAATGAAACAATGCTCTAAGGCCTTTCGTCAACACTTAGAGATCAAGTGAACTAAAAAATAATAAATACTTGTTAACTTGGCTGATTGAAGTTTCCAGAATTGTTGGCAACCCTGAATAATATTTTGATTATTATTCATATATATATATATATATATATATATAAAATAAATTCAAAACGAAGGAAACACACAGAAAGACACAGACATAACTCACATGGATATTTTGACCATCAGGAGGTGTGAAGAGCGAAGAGTCCCGCAGGAAGGCAGGGCGGTGACTCCTCCTACGGGACTCTTCGCTCTTCACACCTCCTGATGACGACAATGGTCGAAATATCCATGTGAGTTATGTTTGTGTCTTTCTGTGTGTTTCCTTCGTTTTGAATTTATTTTATTTAAAAAAGTCCGCTGGACCTTTTCTTTTAATTACTATATATATATATATATATATATATATATATATATATATATTTATATATTTATTATATATATATATATATATAATATAAAGATTTCACATAAACACGTGAAATAACAATCAATGATCAAACCACAATAAGAAATGGGAAAACAAGACTAAGATCTTTCAACTGTAACAAGCGGTCTTCGTCAGAGTCAAAAACCCAACTGAGGGTTTTGCTTACATGATTGCTTTGTTGGTTGCAGTGTCAGGAGAGGAGGACATCGCTAATTCTCCTATTAACAACCCTTCTGATGATGAGCAGGTTAAAGGTGAGTTTATTTTCCTGTTCATAAAAATTAATTTTCGTCATATACTCTAGAACAGGAGTGTCCCACCCGTTTTTTTTTCTGGAGCGTCATATTCATTATTATTTGACAATCAGTTGACAAGAAATAGAGATTGAATAGAGTATAGAATTATATAAATGTCAATCAGTTGACAAGAATTAGAAATTGAATGAGTATAGAATTATATAAAATGTCAATCAGTTGATAAGAAATAGAGATTGAATAGAGTATAGAATTATATAAATGTCAATCAGTTGACAAGAATTAGAGATTGAATAGAGTATAGAATTATATAAATGTCAATCAGTTGACAAGAATTAGAGATTGAATAGAGTATAGAATTATATAAAATGTCAATCAGTTGACAAGAATTAGAGATTGAATAGAGTATAGAATTATATAAAATGTCAATCAGTTGACAAGAATTAGAGATTGAATAGAGTATAGAATTATATAAATGTCAATCAGTTGACAAGAAATAGAGATTGAATAGAGTATAGAATTATATAAATGTCAATCAGTTGACAAGAATTAGAGATTGAATAGAGTATAGTATTTTATAAAATGTCAATCAGTTGACAAGAATTAGAGATTGAATAGAGTATAGAATTATATAAATGTCAATCAGTTGACAAGAAATAGAGATTGAATAGAGTATAGTAATTTATAAAATTTCAATCAGTTGACAAGAATTAGAGATTGAATAGAGTATAGAATTATATAAATGTCAATCAGTTGACAAGAAATAGAGATTGAATAGAGTATAGAATTATATAAATGTCAATCAGTTGACAAGAATTAGAGATTGAATAGAGTATAGAATTATATAAAATGTGAATCAGTTGACAAGAATTAGAGATTGAATAGAGTATAGAATTATATAAAATGTCAATCAGTTGACAAGAATTAGAGATTGAATAGAGTATAGAATTATATAAATGTCAATCAGTTGACAAGAAATAGAGATTGAATAGAGTATAGAATTATACAAAATGTCAATGAGTTGATAAGAATTAGAGATTGAATAGAGTATAGAATTATACAAAATGTCAATGAGTTGATAAGAAATAGAGATTGAATAGAGTATAGAATTATATAAAAAGTCAATCAGTTGACAAGAATTAGAGATTGAATAGAGTATAGTAATTTATAAAATTTCAATCAGTTGACAAGAATTAGAGATTGAATAGAGTATAGAATTATATAAAATGTCAATCAGTTGATAAGAAATAGAGATTGAATAGAGTATAGTAATTTATAAAATGTCAATCAGTTGACAAGAATTAGAGATTGAATAGAGTATAGAATTATATAAATGTCAATCAGTTGACAAGAAATAGAGATTGAATAGAGTATAGAATTATATTTAATGTCAATGAGTTGATGATGATGTTGAGTTGAGTCAATGATGTTTTTTTTTTATTTTAGGCATTTACTGTTAATTCTTGTAAATATAAACATAAATATAAAACGAATTTTATTTATCAGGAATCAGTCAGTTTTCCATGTTTTAAATCAAACTTTGAAAGCCAACGTTTTGATTTAAAATTTGTATTTGGAATTTTCGTATTAACCAGATGTATGAAATTCCGAAAGTATATATAATAAACTATTACATTAGAGGTTTAAATGAATAATTTAAACTTGGAACACAGATGTCAGCTTAAATACGAATGTTCTAAGGTAATATTCTAATGACTTTTTTTTCATTTATGTTATTTTATGTTAGAATTTCAATTTACAGGTTTTTTTTTATATTAAATATGCTTGATTGTGTATATTACTTGATGTTTGATTTATTTATTTAATAAAATAAATGATTTTTTTCACTTTTCAATTGATTTTTTTTTGTTTTATTAAATATATGTATTGAATCATGTTAAGAATATTATATCAAAAGCTGGGACCATAGAATAATCTTTTGTTTTCGTGGCTTAATAACAAGAAATAGCAATAACAGTTATTCTTGTCAATCACAATCAGTGAATGTATATTATTAACTGTTGCTATAATTGCTTAATACTGAGTGGCACAAGGGGTCACGGGTTTGTCTAGTATACCACAAATTCATCTTGGAATAAGAATCACTTGCCATTCTTGTTGAATTTCTTTACATTTGTGACTGATATAGCTTTTTTTATAATATTATAGATTTCCCTGATGATATTGACTACTGACCTGATGATGTTAAATCATTCTTGTTGAATTTCTTTACATTTGTGACTGATATAGCTTCTTTTATAATATTATAGATTTCCCTGATGATATTCACTACTGACCTGATGATGTTAAATCATCAGCTTTTGTTATAATGGTACTTAGTCACTATCTGATTGTCAATGTTTAAAAGAGATGATATTCTTTACAGTTGAAGTGGCCCCAACTACTGTATGTATCAAGGCGGAATTCGTGTCAGACAACGAGGGAGACTTCCAAGAAAATCGAGGTGGTGATTTGACATTTTACCATTATTATGTCATGTATCTGTTGTACCCTGTGACGTGAGTAAGTTTTGTACCTTATATATATATAATCAATGATTAAACCACAACATGAAATGGGAAAACAAGACTAAGATCTTTCAACCGTAACAAGGTCTTCGTCAGAGTCAAACCCGAACTGGTTTTTTCAACCTTTTACTTGGGTTTTTAACTCTGACGAAGACCGCTTGTTACGGTTGAAAGATCTTAGTCTTTTTTCCCTATTTCTTATTGAGGTTTGATCATTGATTGTTATTTCACGTATTTATGTGAAATCTTGTTATATATATATATATATATATATATATATATACTTTCTACTCTCCTGAAGACGGCAAGACGCCGAAATTATCGAGATTCGTGAGTGTTCGTCCTTTTTCTTGTGTTCTCTAGTTGTAACTTTAATTATATATATATATATATATATATATATATATATATATATGATCAAACCACAATAAGAAATGGGAAAACAAGACTAAAATCTTTCAACCGTAACAAGGTCTTCGTCAGTGTCAAAACCGAACTGGTTTTTTCAACCCTTTAGTTGGGTTTTTAACTCTAACGAAGACAGCTTGTTACGGTTGAAAGATCTTAGTCTTTTTTCCCTAATTCTTACTGTGGTTTGATCATTGATTGTTATCTCACGTATTTATGTGAAATTTTGTTATATATATATATATATATATATATATATATTTGTATAAACTGGCTTCATCTAAGCATGTATTGTTAAATAGCAGAGCAGATTCTGCATTCACGATTTTTTTCAGCAATTGTTCTTTTTTTCAAATCCCTTTTCTATGCTGCAAAAGCAATGAAAATAAATTTCCCAGGGACATACTGGAGTCAAAAACACAGTCCAATAACTGATAACATATATTAAGGACTAACCATAACTAAATTATAGATTAGATATTGTTAGTCCTTAATATACGTCCTTAATTTCATTGCCTTTTGCAGCATAGAAAAGGGATTTGAAAAAAAGAACAATTGATGGAAAAAATCGTGAGTGCAGAATCTGCTCTGCTATTTAACAATATATACATATGTATAAATATTAGTGAAGGTTGGTAGCAATCCGTCTTGCAAACATCTTCTAAAAATTTTATGCCAATTTGAAGGTAGCTATTCATCAAAGGTAACCAAGCATGAAATTGGCATAACATTTTTAGAAAAAAAAAAAAAAATATATATATATATTTCCACTTAAAATTCGAAAAAACGATCCAAACTGGACGCAAATCAGTTCAGAAATGAAGAAAAGCAACACACAGAGAAAGAGACACACTTTCGGCAGGTTTCCTGCCGTTGTGTTTCTGGCGTGCTTGGTCGCCCATTCTCTTTTCTCCTGAAGACGGATCATCCGAAAATTTGAGTTTGTAAGTGTGTCTCTTTCTCTGTGTGTTGCTTTTCTTCATTTGTGAACTATATATATATATATATATATATGTTCGCATGTATATATTCGCGCTCCATCCTTCGACGTGGGGAGATGTCTCTCATTTCGTCCTTTCTTCGAGTCTACTCCTGATAACGAACAACAGTTCGAAATATTGAATTCTGTAAGTGTTCTTTTTATTCTTTTTTTCTGTGTCGTACTTTGTGTAATTTAAAATTATATATATATACATTCATAAACTTGATAAAGATATCAGCCTAACAATTTAACCTGTGATCTGGAACGTTGCTAAAGATCTCAATCCCATTTAAAAATTTAATTTTATGATTTATCATTATCATTTATGATTATTATATTCAATAATGATTTTTTTTTTCTTTCAGATTGGAGTAATTTGAAAAAACACAAAGAAAATATTCAACTAAACGAAGAAGAAGAAGAAGAAGAGGACTTATTATTAGATAAAAAAGATATTTTAAACAAAACAAATTGGAAACCATGCGAACACAGGCCTTTAAAAACCATATACGATAACTACTACTATATAGTCCATCGAAAGCCTGAAGATGGTTTCAAAGCAAATTGTAAATTTTGTTGTAAACTTTGTGGGTATATTGTTTCAAAGTTATCTTTATTAAAACAGCATTTACTTTCAGTTCATGAATTATTTGATTCTTTAAAGTGTAGTGTCTGTAGTTATAGGACTTTAACTAAAGCAGTTCTTGATAGGCATATAGAAAAGGCGCATAGAGATGAATCATTGATTTGTCCTATATGTAATATACAATGTAACTGCAAATCAGAGATTCACAATCATTTGTATACAATTCATGGACCAAAACCATTTTTTTGCAAACAATGCAAATATAGTAGTTCAAATAAGAAATATCTTTTATCGCATATAAGACGTGTTCATGAAACAGTTAAAAGATATAGTTGTCTTTTATGTGATTATAAAACAGGTTATAGGAAAGACTTAAGAGTCCATAATGTATCTGTTCATGAAAAGCTTAGACCATATAGTTGTTATGTTTGTGAGTATAAAGCATCAACGAAAGGAACTTTAAAGTCGCATATAAATACTGTACATAATTGTGTTAAGCCTTTTAAATGTACTGATTGTCAATATAAGGCAACAACAAATGTGGCACTTAAAAATCATATAAGTTCGGTTCATGAACAAATTAAGCCTTTTGAATGCCCTCATTGTCATTATAAGACATCATATAAAAAGGATTTGAGAGTTCATGTTATGTCTGTACATGATAAACTAAGGCCTTTTGAATGCCATGTTTGTAATTATAGAGCTGCGACCAAAGGTTCATTGAAATCCCATATGGATTGTGTTCATGAAAGGCGAAAACCTTTTAAATGTCAACTTTGTCGTTATAGTGCAACAACTAAAAAACTTTTAACAATGCATCTTACTTGTCATCATGAAGGTGAAAAACCTTTTGAATGTAGCCATTGTCAGGTGAAGTTTTGTTCAAAAGTTTCTTTAAGATTGCATGTTAGTTCTGTTCATGATAGAATTAAACCGTTTTTATGTTCTTTATGCGATTATAAAACATCATATAAAAAAGATTTAAGTATTCATGTTATGTCTGTTCATGAAAAGGTCAAACCTTTTCAGTGCTTTTATTGTAGTTATCAAGCAGCGACTAAAGGGTCTTTAAGGGTTCATATTCATTCGGTTCATGAAAAAAGGAAACCTTTTAAATGCCCTTCTTGTGATTATAAAGCATCAACTAAGGTTTTAATTAAAATGCATGAAAATTCGAAACATAGCAAAGTTAAACCGTATTCTTGTGATATGTGTTTGTATAAAGGGATGACAAAGAAAGCTTTTCAGAATCATTTGATTAAAAGGCATGAGGGAGTGAGACAGGAGAAAGGTTATTCTTTAAGGTCGACATAGAATTTGTTTTGTGAACAAAAAAAAAAACTTGCTGAATTTAGTATAAAGGCTACATTGTGGAAAATAATACGAAAAGAATTCTACATTAAGTGTAGCTCTTTTAGGAGTTGAAATAGATTTGAAAGAAGGGGAATTTTGGATTAATGAAAGATGTCAAGACAAAAGAACTTTAGGATAAAGACTATACTTCTGAAAAAGGAATGAGAAAGAAAAGGATACTACTTAAGGAGTAACTCTCTTGCTATCCAAATGAAGGTGAGACAAGAGGACTTTAGGATTAATGAAGGCGCCAAGACAAGGAACTTTAGGATAAAAGATTATACTTCTGAAAACGGAATTAGAAAGAGAAGAATGCTACTTTAAGGGTAACTCTCTTGCTGTCCAAATGAACTTGAGAGAAGAGGACTTTAGGATTAATTAGGATGCCAAGAGAAGGAACTTTAGGATAAATACAATACTTATGACTTGAGAGATGGGGACTTTAGGATTAATGAAGACGTCAAGACAAGGAACTTTAGGATAAAGACTATACTTCTGAAAAAGGAATGAGAAAGAAAAGGGTACTAATTTAAGAGTAACTCTTTTACTGTCCAAATGAACTTGTAAGACGAGGACTTTAGGATTAATGAAGATGCCAAGACAACGAACTTTAGGATAAAGACTATATCTGAAAATGTATGAAAAAGAGAAGGATACTACTTTAGGAGTAACTCTTTTGGTGTTGATACAGTCTTGAAGGAAGAGGACTTTTGGAATAATAAAGGAATTTTAGGATAAGCCCTAAACTTTGGAGTAGAGTAGAGGTGACTCTATGGTATCGAAATAGACTAAAAAGAAGAGGACTTTTGGATTTAAAAGCTGTTAAGATATGGAACTTTATGATAAAGCCTAAACTTTTGAGACAGGAATGTGAAAGAATAAGGTAGTAGATGAGGAATAACTCTTTGCAATTGAAAGAGACTTGAAGAGGAAAAAAAATTCGGATTAAAGAAGATGCCAAGATAAGGAACTTTAGGATAAAGCTTAAAATTCTGAGAAGATTAGAAGTAACTGTTTGGAGTCGAAATAACTTGAAAGAAGAGAACGTTTTGGTTCAAGGAGCTGTGAAAACAAGGAACTTTAGGATAAAGTTAAAACTTCTGTAAAAAGAATATGAAAGGCAAAATAGTAGATTAGAAGAAACTCTTTGGATTTCTGTTGGCTTGAAGATAATCCCTGAAGATAGAATTTAGGATATCTAATCATCAAGGTTAAGAAATTTAGGATATAAAGGACAGCAGTTTAAGGTCCAAGTAGTTTGAGAAAAGAACTTAAGGATCAAGTGAGTTGAAAACTTAAAGTACTTTTAGGATCAATATTAGTTTTTTTTTTTTTTTTTTAATAAAGTGACAAGAGATGGTAGAATATTATAAGTTACTTTTGGTTTTCAAATAGTTTTGTGGAAGTACCTGAAGATCATGATGGAGAACTTTAGGATAAAACGGAGGTTTCGAAGAAATAGTAGTAAAGTTATGAGTATATCGGAATAAATCTGTGGCATACAAAATAGCTTGAATAAAATACTTCAGGATACAGATTTAAGGATGACTACTAATGTCAAGATGAGGAACTTCACGATCCTCGTCCTGAGAAAAAGAGTAGCAGTTTACGAGTTATTCTGTAAGGTCGAAGTATTTTGAGGGAAAGGATTCAAATTGTCTTGAAGATCAGAAAGTGCACTAGCTGATGCACAAAGAACTTTAGGATAAAAACTAAATTTTGTTTAATAAAGAGTACAAAAAAAAGCGGTTTATTTTAGTTTAGTTTTTGATGGGTTATTCATAAAAGTTTGAAATATTTTGAGAAAATGTCGTCAGAATTAAAGCCTTGAGTCAGGATAAAAAGGGACTTTAGGATAAAAAAAAGAACATTTTTAAATAAAGAGACTAAAGAAAGATAAGATGAGAATTGTTGTAGGATAGAAATTTAAAGTTCAGAGAAACTATTAAGACAAACAAAATTACATCAATAAAGTGCATGAATGAGGTTGAATAGGATCATTCTCTAATGCGGAAATGCGCAGGATAAAATGAACTTTAGGATTTGAAGATAATACAACTCAAAAAGCACTTTAGGATTGATATTTGAAAAAAGCAAAACAAAGAAATAATAGGATACATATTAAACATTTGGAAAATAACAAACTTAACTAATATTGAACGTAGAAAAATGGATTGGAAATGAGTTCTTTAGGATTGATTGAAAGAAAAAGGCAGTTGCTTTATTGAATATAACTTTAGGATAATTACTTTATGTTGAAAATGAACATATGTCAGTGGATATGTAAAATTGAAAAAAAAAAATTAGAGAGATTTGAATGGAGATCAAGAGATGTAACTGTTTTAGATTGCATTGACAGGAAAGGGAACTTTAGGTGAAGACAACAAAAATTGAAAAGACTGGAGAGATTTGAATGGAGATCAAGGGATGTTGTAACTGTTTTTGAATGCATTGACAAGAAAGGGAACTTTAGGTGAAGATAACAAAAATTGAAAAGACTGGAGTCATATGAATACAAAATCAAGAGGCTGTTATTATCTATTAAATTACTGAAAAAAAAAGAACCTTAGGATATACATTAAATTCTTTCCATATGAACTTTCGTCTACAATAATATTGAATTGTTAATTTATATTTAATATTTCTGAACCTTACTTTATTTCGTAAAGAGAGAACATCAGGATTAGTACATAACCGCCGCAAGGATAATATAGTTACAGATATTAATTCGTGTTAAACTGTACTTAAAATCAAAGAACTGAAAAAGTGTGTACTTTAGGATAAATTGTTGTTTTAGTTCATAATATTAAAAAACTTTTTAACATAATTTTTTAATTTGGAGCTAAATTTTATTATTCAAAGAATTTCGTATTGATGAATAGTAAAGATAACACTCATGTTATATACATAATATTTTATAATATACATACATATATATATATATATATATATATATATATATAAAACAGATTCAATAATATATCGACCGTTTGATAGAATAGGTGTGTTATCTAATCGGGGTTCGGTCAAATATATATATATATATATATAATATATAATAGTAATTAGATGAAACGCTTCTACGGACTTTTAAATAAAAACCAATTAAAAAAAGATAGCACAAAGATAGACACACGAATAACTAACTCACTTATATATTTTGACCATAAAAATTTTCTTAGGTGAATTAACTAATAATTCCTTTTTCTCAGGAAGGTGAGTCACCGCTAAGCCTTCCTGCGGGACTCTTCGCCTCCTGATGACGACGGTGGTCGAAATATATAAGTGAGTTATTCGTTTGTCTATCTCTGTGCTATCTTTTCTTAATTGGTATATATATATATATATATATATATATATATATATATAACACTTATATATACTTAAAATATATATACTTAAAATAAACTGTGATACATAGACAAAAACATAACAAAGATTCACTTTTCAATATTTCGACCGTAATGGCGGTGAGTCTTTGTTATGTGTCTGTCTATGTGTCACAGTTTATTTTAAGTGTAATCTGTCCTGCCGAACCGTTTCCGTTTATCATGGTATATATATATATATGTATAAACTATGACGCAGTTCAAAATTCAAGAAGAGTAACACATGGATAAAGGAAACACACTTACGGACTCAAATTTTCGATTAATCCGTCTTCAGGAGAAAAGAAAAAGGGAAACCAAGCATGTTGTAGACGTAACGTCAAGTAACATACAAAAGTAAGTGGGTTACTTGCCGTTGCGTCTACAACGTGCTTTGTCTCTCTTTCTCTTTTCTCCTGAAGATGGATTACCCGAAAATTTGAGTCTGTAAGTGTGTTTTATATATACATATATACTTCCTCGTTGGAAATACGATCCAAAACGGACAAATACAGCTCAACATAGACAAAGAAACATAGAGAAATCAAAAGAACACACTTACAGTCTCTAATTTTCGGTTTGAAGCGTCTTCAGGAGAGATAAGAGAGGGTTGGAGACCAACCGTCTCTGAACCAGTGCGCTTGGTTTCCCTCTCTTATCTCTCCTGAAGACGGTTCAAACCGAAAATTAGAGACTGTAAGTGTGTTCTTTTGTTTCTCTATGTTTCTTTGTGTATGTTGAGCTATATATATATATATATATATATATAACAATTATTAATTGTTATTTGTCCTGCCGGACCGTTTTTCGTTTATCATGGAATATATATATATATATATATTCAACTGTCACAGTTTATTCTATGTGTCACAATTTATTTTAAGTACGTATAAATACACACACACATACACATATATATATAAACGAGGGAGTATTATCAAGAACATATTAACATAGGATACAAAACAGGAGAAATCACTGATACGTTGTATGTACTCGTAAGTTGACCTGTGGACATTTTTCTCAAAAACTCTCAAATTACCATGTTTTCTATGTTATTTTTTTACTTTTATTCTATATCCAACTATTTATTTATTTATTTTTAATATAATTGAAATTAACTACCTAATTACCTTAAACCATAATGTTACCAAAAAGTTTCTAATCATTCTATTTAATTGTAAATATCGAAATAAATTAATAACTTATAATGTATTTTTTAAAATAAACGATTTTTTATGTAATATATATATATTATTGAGTTGTTTGTTTTCCTTTTATTTGGCAACAAACTCTTCAATATTGATATTGTGTTAATTATGATTATCATGGATGAAGATTTATACTCCTGAAGATACCCAACTGCATCTTCAGGAGTACTTATTACTTTGAAGTAGTAAGTAACCACCAATTTACTCTCATATAGGTCTTAAATAGTACATAAACATAAATAGGAAATAAATTATAAGGTAGATCAATCAGTTATTATGTAGTATTTACTCATTGAAAGGGTAAAAAGCTAATGAAATAGTCTCCACTTGTAGGAATTTAATTGTATAATCAACGCGTTTCGAACACATAGTATTCTTCTTCAGGCATTAACTAAAAAAATACAATGACTTGAAAGAGTTCTTTTCAAGTTATTTGCCTAATAATACTATTAGGCAAAAAATTTTGCCTAACTCAAGTGTATAGTGTACGAGTACATACATATAGAGATAAAAAGATTTTTGACTCTGACGAAGACCGCTTGTTACGGTTGAAAGATCTTAGTCTTGTTTTCCCATTTCTTATTGTGGTTTGATCATTGACATATAGAGATGTACATACCCAAGGATGAGATTCTGTGGTAGAACTAACTAGAAATAGGATGGAATTGGATGGGGAGACTCTCTAATGTTATATTTTTTTAATTAATGCCTGAAGAAGAACAGTAAGTGTTCGAAACGTCTTGTTTATATTATTAAATTACTATATGTGGAGACTATGTCATGAATTTTTTTATCCTAAAATAAGAAATAAATATTATTTAGTAAGGTGTTTTTGGATATATCATAATTGTTTAAGATATTGGTTTGGTTATGTTAGGTTGCAGTGGCTATCTAACTAAAGAACACACTATGAATATAGTGTCATACCATACACTATTTATGAATACAGTGTCATACCATAAACTATTTATGAATACAGTGTCATACCACACACTATTTATGAATATAGTGTCATACCATACACTATTTATGAATATAATGTCATACCATAAACTATTTATGAATACAGTGTCATACCATAAACTATTTATGAATACAGTGTCATACCATACACTATTTATGAATATAGTGTCATACCATACACTATTTATGAATACAGTGTCATACCATAAACTATTTATGAATACAGTGTCATACCATACACTATTTATGAATATAGTGTCATACCATACACTATTTATGAATACAGTGTCATACCATACACTATTTATGAATATAATGTCATACCATAAACTATTTATGAATACAGTGTCATACCATAAACTATTTATGAATACAGTGTCATACCACACACTATTTATGAATATAGTGTCATACCATACACTATTTATGAATATAATGTCATACCATAAACTATTTATGAATACAGTGTCATACCATAAACTATTTATGAATACAGTGTCATACCACACACTATTTATGAATATAGTGTCATACCATACACTATTTATGAATATAGTGTCATACCATACACTATTTATGAATATAATGTCATACCATAAACTATTTATGAATACAGTGTCATACCATAAACTATTTATGAATACAGTGTCATACCACACACTATTTATGAATACAGTGTCATACCACACACTATTTATGAATATAGTGTCATACCATACACTATTTATGAATATAGTGTCATACCATACACTATTTTGAATATAGTGTCATACCATACACTATTTATGAATACAGTGTCATACCATACACTATTTATGAATATAGTGTCATACCATACACTATTTATGAATACAGTGTCATACCATACACTATTTATGAATACAGTGTCATACCACACACTATTTATGAATATAATGTCATACCATAAACTATTTATGAATATAGTGTCATACCATACACTATTTATGAATATAGTGTCATACCATACACTATTTTGAATATAGTGTCATACCATACACTATTTATGAATACAGTGTCATACCACACACTATTTTGAATATAGTGTCATACCATACACTATTTATGAATACAGTGTCATACCATACACTATTTATGAATATAGTGTCATGCCATACACTATTTATGAATACAGTGTCATACCACACACTATTTATGAATACAGTGTCATACCACACACTATTTATGAATATAGGTCTACCATACACTATTTATGAATATAATGTCATACCATAAACTATTTATGAATACAGTGTCATACCATAAACTATTTATGATACAGTGTCATACCACACACTATTTATGAATATAGTGTCATACCATACACTATTTTTGAATATGTGTCATACCATACACTATTTTGAATATAATGTCATACCATAAACTATTTATGAATACAGTGTCATACCATAAATATTTATGAATACAGTGTCATACCACACACTATTTATGAATACAGTGTCATACCACACACTATTTATGAATATAGTGTCATACCATACACTATTTATGAATATAGTGTCATACCATACACTATTTTGAATATAGTGTCATACCATACACTATTTATGAATACAGTGTCATACCATACACTATTTATGAATATAGTGTAACCATACACTATTTATGAATACGTGTCATCCATACACTATTTATGAATACAGTGTCATACCACACACTATTTATGAATATAATGTCATAACCATAAACTATTTATGAATATAGTGTCATACCATACACTATTTATGAATATAGTGTCATACCATACACTATTATGAATATAGTGTCATACCATACACTATTTAGAATACAGTGTCATACCACACACTATTTTGAATATAGTGTCATACCATACACTATTTATGAATACAGTGTCATACCAACACATTTATGAATATAGTGTCATGCCATACACTATTATGAATACAGTGTCATACCATACACTATTTATGAATACAGTGTCATACCACACACTATTTATGAATATAGTGTCATACCATACACTATTTATGAATATAGTGTCATACCATACACTATTTATGTATACCTCAAACCTCAAGAAAATTACATCATATAAATATTGGGTCAAGAAAACAAATCATGATGTATATATATATAGATAAATATATCTATTACATCGGCCAGTGGACGCATTTACGTCTCCGTTCCTTCATTCTTTCTCCTTTTATTTTATTTTCTTTCTTTCTACTCTCCTGAAGACGGCAAGACGCCGAAATAATCGAGATTCGTGATTGTTCGTCCTTTTTCTTGTGTTCTCTAGCTGTAACTTTAATTAGATAAATATATATATATAGATAATACAATCATTCAAAAATCAAACATACAAAAGTGCAAACAGTTATAAATAAAAAAAAATACAATAGAAATGTTGAGAATAGGTTAGTGAGAGAACCTACAGAAGTATAAAATTTTTAAAACAGAAAAACTAAGTATTACATTAGAGATTATTTAACAAAGAAAAATAGTCTGTGGATTTCAACAACAACTGTATAGGTTGAATGAACAAGTGATACTGAACTAAAAAATTTCACTAAACAGCCAAAATTTCACTAAAACAGTTTTCAATTGATCAACAATGTTTTGATTTGTAACCATGATTGATTTTTGAATGATTATATTATTTCTTATATTACCTCTGTTTTGTAGGCCTGTGAAAAAGGTTTTAAATAAAAACCAAAACGCTGAGAGTTTATTTGAACCTGAAGAACTGACCAGTCCGATAAACTTTAATTTGTTTCTAGTTCACGGTCGATACTTTTATCTATATATAAAAAAGACAACAAATAGAAGAAGCGGTTTTGATTTATATATATATTATAAAATATATAAAATATATATATAAAACCAATTAGATAAAGGATTCTTCGAACTGAATAAACTAAATTTTCAAAAGAACATACAGAAAAGAAATCACCGAACTCACTACTACATTTCGATGTCCTCGTCGTCAGGAATTGATGTGAATCGCTCCAAAGGCTGATAACGACACAGCCTTTTATATATATATATATATATGTAATCGATAAAAAGATTTCACATAAACTAAGTATGTAAACTAAGTCTTAGTAAACTAAGTCTAAGATCAGTTGGGTTTTTGACTCTGACGAAGACCGCTTCTTACGGTTGAAAGATCTTAGTTTTGTTTTCCCATTTCATATTGTAGTTTTATCATTGATTGTTGTTTCGCGTGTTTATGTGAAATCTTTATATATATATATATATATATATATATATATATATAAATAATCACAATAAACTTGATCAAAACTAATTAAAGTTCCAAATACAATAAAAAATGGGAGAAAGAGACTAAGATCTTTCAAGCATATCAAGCGGTCTTCGTAAACTTCGTAATCAAGAGTCCCAGTAAACCCAACTGAAATTATATGAATATTGTTAATACCACTGAGGTTATTATGCTTTATATTAGAAATAGGTAAAACGGTCAGACCTAGTAAGATGATCCTGGAGTTGGAGCGCTTTTGGACTTTGTCCATCTTCGATCGCAACAAAGCTACAGAGTTTGTCATCATCATCTTACGAGGTATGACGGTTTTACCTATTTCTAATAAAAACCAACTGAAATTGTTTATTGTGAAATCTTGTTTTATATATATAATATATATATATATGTGTGTGTGTCTTGGTAAATTGTATACCTATTTTTAATTTCACAACTGTTCTACTGAGTATCTTAATTTCTCTAAGTAGGCAAACAATTTAAAAAGACATAAAAACCAAAGGTCTGCTTCCGAAAATATATATATATATATATATATATATATATAATATATATATTATATTTATTTATGTAAATAAAACCAGGATGAAGTCAGAGAGAGAGGGGGGGGGTTGTCTGACACCTTGACACAGGGAGGAGGTAAGAGGCAGCAAGGTAAGGTGGTGGGGAAAAGGAGCTGGGCAGGGTGGGGGGACTGAATGACACGGCAAATGGTCATTGGTGTTTGGCGGTTGTGTATATTACGTGTTTATTACCTCTAGAATATTGAAAATGCCGTCAAGTCGAGGAAGTAAGTGCCCAAGTAACAACAAATTATTTCTTATTTTAAAATTACTTAGTTTTAAGTACAGCTGGGAATTATTTAAACCTATATATATATATATATATATATTGATATAGCTTCTCGACCACTGATATTTCAAATTCACACAAGGGTTCTTGAGAATTTATATATATATATATATTTATATATATATATATATATATATATATATATTTATATTTATATATATATATATAAAATGTAACCTTAATTCACAAATATATGTCGAAACGTCAACGAGAAAATAAATTTAATAATAATAAGACCTCAGCCCTCAATAATTATATAATATATATATTATGTTCTTCCTATATTCTGATGGAAAACCATAATTATTATTCCTATATATATATATAATATATTATTTTTAAAAAGCAAATAAATAAAAAATTTTATATTTATTAAATTTTATTTATTTATATATTAAATATAAAAATATACTTTTTAATATATATATATTACATATATATTATATTACATATATACATTATATACATATTATATTATATATTATGTATATATATATGGTCAAAAACGAAGAAAAGCAACACACAGAGAAAGAGACACTTACAAACTCAAATTTTCGGATGATCCGTCTACAGGGGAAAATTTTAGTTTGTAAGTGTGTCTCTTCTCTGTGTGTTACATTTCTTCGTTTTTGAGCTTATTTGCGTCAGGTTTGGATCGTTTTTTTCGAATTTTGAGTGAAATATATATATTTCACTCAAGTGTCGTTGTCTGCCTGCGGAGCGACTCGTTTCTATCTTCCTGATGACGAGAACATCGAAATATAGTAGTGAGTTTCTGTTTCATTTCTGTGTGTTCTTTGTGTTAATATACATTATATATATATTTATATATAGGGCGTAATATTCTATCAGACATGCTTAAATGAAGTACTGTTTCCAAAATTACAAATATATACTATATATATATATATACTTTTTCGATAAAAGTACGACAAATATAGTTTAATGTACAAAAAGAAACATACGGAAATTAAATGAACACACTTGCAGTCTCTGCTTTTCCAACAGTCCAATTCTCCAATCGTCTCTGGACCAGTCTGCTCGGTTTCCCTCTCTTATCTCTCCTGAAGACGGTTCAAACTGAAAATTAGAGATTGTAAGTGTATGCTTTTAATTTATATATGTTTCTCTATGTGCATTGAAGTATATATATATAAATATATAATAAAAGTAAATGTATATAGGGGATTTCGTTCAGTATTTTAGTTAAAAAAAAAATCTCAAATGCTAAACCTTTCGGTTTTATTTTAAAACCTTTTTTATAGACATCCTCTCCATACACTCTTCCTATATCTTCATAAAAACCCATATTTCTTCTTATATAAACCCAAATATATATATATATATATAATATAATATATATATAATTATATTAATTATATAAATAAAAGATTCAAATCATTAGTTGTTGCAATCCGTAATTGTGTGGTATTTACTCATTCTGAGGTAAAATGGATAAACCAACAAAAGTCTCCACACAAATGAAGTTTTATTGAACGCGTTTCGAACACTTTGTGTTCATCATCAGGAAGACACTATAATACAAATTATAACTAATTAGTTACAAAATATTATTTCACTCTAATTTTTGTAACTAATTAGATATAATTTGTATTATAGTGTCTTCCTGATGATGAACACAAAGTGTTCGAAACGCGTTGAATAAAACTTTATTTGTGTTGAGACTTTTGTTGGTTTATCCATTTTACCTCAGAATGGATAAAAGATTCAATAATATATCGACCGTTTGATAGAATAGGTGTGTTCTCTAATCGGGTTTCCGTCAATTATCCAGGATAAAAAATTAAACTCTCGTTGCCAACGTTTCGGTTTTATTTAAAACCTTTTTCATAGGCATCTGCTATGCCTATGAATAAATGAATGCATAAAGCAGATGCCTATGAAAAAGGTTTTAAATAAAACCGAAACGTTGGCAACAAGAGTTTAATTTTTTATCCTGGATAATTGACGGAAACCCGATTAGAGAACACACCTATACTGTTATATATATTATGATCAGACCACAATATGAATTTTACAAAATTAATAAAATAAATCACTCGGCTACTGTTAAAAATAAAATAATAATAGGCAACTTTTAGCCTTTATTAATTTATTATATTATAGCGCATGATTGAATGCTTTGTCAACCCAGAAAAATCAGCTGAGTTACAATTAAATAAATTAATAAAAACACAATAGTGATTTTAAGAAAAATTGTACATAAAATTACAATATTATGTAATTAAAAAATTTATTTTATGTAAAAAAATGTAATTAAAATTTTATTGTCAATATAGTTTCACAATAATTGGATCAAACATGCCCAAATGATTGAAAATAATAAATTTAATTATTCTGCCATTATTTGTAAATTTATTAAGAAATATAAAAATTTAAAATAAACTAGCCAAAAACGTTCAGTATGACGCTATCACAAAAAAGGATTAATACTGGTAAAGTATTTTTAAAGGTTTTACTGATAAATATTGGCTGCTATTTTTATTCAATTATTCTTTGTAACTTTTAAATTTTGTTGACTGTTTCTAGGTTTAAATATTAAATACATGATTTTTGTATTGAAAACCAAATATAAAGAATT